>JADBJO010005535.1:57500-92500 GCA_016801955.1 Conus betulinus
GATGAAATGTGATCTGTAGAGGAATTGCTTACATAGTGCAAGGGAAAGGGATCAAAAGAGAGAAAGAATACCAAGAAATAAAATAATGAAATCTAGACATCACCGTAATATGTTTCATATCCCATTTTTATGAGAATCTGAAATTTTCATATTAAATCACATAAGCCATCTGTTTCGCATTATAATGCACTGTTTCATGTCAGAACAAGCTTTATTCAATAACAAATTGGATCATGAAAATTTGACACACTGTTCATTAACAGGACCAAAAAAAATGAATTCCAGATTGCCGGCGGCGGGGAAGCTTCAACTCCTTTGCCAGCCATTTCCGCGGAAGACGCTCAGTAGACCAGAGCTACCCTGAAGATCGCCCAGTGGACCCCAGGTTGAAGGACCGCCAGGAACAGTCAGGCACGCACATTGTGGAAGAGGATGAGGAGGAAGAGGAAGAAGCCATGAGGAATGTGTCCAGGAACTCGGTGGAACAGGAGGAAGGCAGAGTAAAGCAGGCAAAGGAGGAGGTGTTGGAGGAGGGCCAATGCACCCAGGATGACGTAGACATCATGGATGTGCGCATCGAGGGAATGGAGGCGGCCATGATGGAGATGAACCACCACTTGGAGCTCATGCAGAAAAAGGTAGGTGTGCTGCTCATACAGTGAAGAGAGTGTTGAGTGCTCCTCAGATACACGAACGCATGCACGCAAGCAGATGGATATTTCATTTGATGTCAAGGGGACTGATCTAATCATATCGGTTGGCCCAAGTTTGGGTAGCAGAGGGAATCGGTTCGGACCACTCAGTCCGTTTGTGGTGACCAAAATTTTGGTGCATTTTTTCTTCCTGTATGTAAATTCTCATCCCTGACGATCCGTCCTGAGGATAGCCATCACCTATTCAGCACAAAGATTCGGTTACCAAAGATGCTGAACAAGAAACAATGGGAGATCACTCCTGCCAGTTTTACAAGTGACTCACAATGCTCTCCCCTGAAACCAGCAAGCATGTAAGTGTAAATGACATCTTTCAGATCAGTTTCCAACTTTTTATTTCCAGACATGAGACCAGATTAGAGACAACATCCAGAACATAGGAAATGGTTATCATATCAGAGAACATCAACAGCTGAAGTCAGCAGACAGCAGTCAGTATCGCTCAGTATAAACACTGGAAGGAGTGGATAACTTCAGCCTTCAGGGCTTTCCTTTCAAGATAAACTCCAAGTCACTGGCAGTGTTAGTCATTGCACTGCATGGGTATAAATGATTCTGACAGCCATTCTAAGTGAAATACCCACACAATTTCAAGAGTAAATGTTCTAAACAGATTCTTCCTATCTCATGCTGGGAACATAAGACAAATAGCTGTCAAGCAGCAAGTCACACACATACGCAGGCCTATGAGAAACTTGCATAGTATGGACATGTGTCTTGCCTCAGTTCCCTATCCAAAATTATCCTTTGGGGCACAGTGAAGTCTGGTCATCCCAGAAGAGGACGGAATAACACCTGACAGGGCAACTTTAGGGACGGCGCTGAACAGAACCCCTCTATCCTGTGGGTACACGACTGAGAAGAGAGTTGTGCAGATCCCCAGCTACCCACATGTCTGCCAGGGCACCTCTATGATCTTCAGTCAGTGTGCTGATGATTGTCAATCTTGCTGACATCCTTTGAGCTGCCAACGTCCCAGAGCTCAAAGAGTAGAGTTAATTTAATTGTAACATTCCAGTTTTAAGCTTAACACTCACATGTAATATTACAAGTGAGATTCAGTACACTCTCAAGCACATTTCATTTTGCATGCAACATTACGGGGAAAGAAGAAGACGGTAAGGTAAGGTAATGTTGAGTATGGTCCAGGCGACCGCAAAGGGCCATATCAGGGCTGTCACCACTCTGAAGTCAACTCACAAGTCATTCATTGACACAACCCTTTCAAATACACGTTCTAAAACCACATGGGAAATTTTGTTAAAAAAATGCTCTTCTGTTTTTGACTTGATGTATGAAAAACCCAAAATGACTGACAGGAAAATTAATCGATGAAGCAGCAAAATCACAATCATCTAGTTATTTTCCTTTGGCTTTTTCTTGCTCTCTGTACTAAACTTTCCCCCCTTCTCTCGTTTTCTTCAGGTGCATGTTTTCCCCCTTCCAATGAAGATTCTATTTCCAGAAAAAAAAAAGTTGGCAGTAGAAAGACATCTGGCAGTAATTGCCTGGATGCGGCCTGGCCCCATAGAGTGTAAGGAGTTCAGGGGCGAAACACTTGTCTGAGGGGGGTTTCTTCTCTGAAGACCTTCTGCTGTCAAGCTCTCAATAGAGTTTCTTCCTACTGACGATGCAGACATCTTCACACAACCCTTTAAAACACACCTTCTAAACACACACGGGAAATTTTGTGAAAAAAAAATCTTTCTAATGTAAAATCTCAGATCAGATGAAAAATGTTAATCTCTGTCAGAAATTCAAAGATTGCATCAGGTGGAACATCTCTGCACAAGATTTTCATGGAGTTTGCTGTAAAACTGTTTATGTCTCACATCATGCAAGTCCCAACACTCTAAAAGACTATGTTTCATTGTGAATGGTACATGACATGGAATGCACCACAGAGCTTCTTCACTCTTTAAAAGGTACGAATGAGTTAAAAAAAAGAATGGCCAGTGTGCAGCCTGCATAAAACCGTTTCTTCTTTGCGACCACTAGAGGAAGATGAGAGGAACTCTTGTAGGTTTAGAGGGATCTGGAAAAGTTTGTTATCCATCTGTGTATTCCAGTCCTCCTGCCAGAGGTCTTTGATATAATCATTAACTTTTGGCTTTAAATGTGAATAGGGGATAGATATGTTGGACAGTTTCTTTGTTGCGGCATTCTTGGCCAAACAATCGGCCCTTTCATTTTTCCCCGAATGCCTGCGTGACTGGGAACCCAAGCAAGAACAATGTTGTGACCTTTCTGTTTCAAAGAGGTAAAAAGTGTAGAAGTTCAGGATGATGGAGGTTATGGCCAGTTATGGCCTCCAAAGCTGACAGCAAATCAGACAAAATCAGAAAGCCCTTGTTAGAAGATTTGAGATATCATATTTTTTTTTTTTTTTTTTTTTTTTTGTTTTGCTGTCCCATCTTCTGTGCCACCTCAGTGGCAGTCACACGTCGATCATTCTGACAACCCGTCCACAGCCACAGCCCGGTCAGCCCCACTGCAGCCCAGGCTCCGGCAACCCACAGGGAGCAGTCAAGGTCAAGTTGTCAAGAGGCAACCTACTGGAGGAGACACTGCACTGCTGCTGCCGAGTCACTTTGGCGATGTAAGCCCCCTACTGATGACAGTAATTTCTTGGTCATGGAGCCAGCGTGAGTGGGCTGCCCTTTGAGAGGGTGCCACCATGTCCATCCAACAACAGTGCCCATGGGCTCGCCGATGCCAGTGACCCCAATGGAATCAAACCAAGGCCACAGATGGGGAGATAATATATCAAAACTGAGATCCCCATCGGAGCAAGGCATCAAAAGCCACAGAATTTGAAACCTTTTTTTTTTTTATGGTGATCAGTGAGAATGAGGATGATGAAGATGATGCTATGGATTTCCATTCCAGTCTGAGATTGCATGACAGGGCTGTACTCTATGCTTCCTTTCATGATATACCCTGGCATCAACCAGGCCTGAGAGATACAGACACCAGCAGTGTTGGTCAGGAAATTTGAGCAACACTGTAAGAGATGCATCCATTAAGTGGATGAAACTCAACTGTGTTGTCCCAGTCTTCCCAACTGAGCCTGTAGCAAAGTCAGCTCTGGGTAAGAGCCGGTCAGGGCAGAAAAACCCCACATGACCATGATGGGAATCAAACCCACGACCTCCCAGCCTGGAGTCCGCAACACTGACCACTTCACCATGGTGGCTAGTCTCAGAGATTATCTTCAGTGCTAGAACCAAAGCTGTAAGTTCAGCAGAGTAAACAGAAGTATCTGATGGAATATGTTTTGATAAGATTTGAGAAGGAGCACCTGGGCAGTAGGCTGCAAAAGCCATCCATCTTCAGACTCTGAATCATCAGTAAATATTTTCTGAAAGGATGGGAATTTTGTACAGAGATCGGCAAACAATGCATTGTATGCCTGAGAACTGGTGGATTCTTTGCAAAAAGCAGCAATATCAAAGCGGATTTCTGGTGTGAAAAAGGTCCATGGTGGCTTTTCTGGAAACTTGAAGTCTGACACAACTACTAGATCAAGACCTGCACCTGCACATGACGCTGCATACAAAGTCCAAAAGTAGGAATACAGTTGGGATTTTTGTTAAATTTACTTTGAAACTGAGGGTTTAAAAACACAGTCATAGGCAGTGTTTTCCGGTTCAGAGAACAGTGTGAGATAGTGATTCAAGGATAGTTTCAGCCTGCGGTTGGATTATGAGAGTTCACCTGCCTCTGCATACAGGCTGTACGCAGGGATGTGTGGAATGCTCCAAGACAGAGAAGAAGCCCTTGATGATGAATAGGATCCCAAGTTTCAGAGAGAAGAGGGTCTGGCAGAGCTGTACACAACACGACGATAGTCCAGTTTAGAACGGATCAAGGCTCTGTGGAGGTGCCGCAAAGTTTTCTTATCAGCGCCCCAGTCAGTGTGTGCATGTTCAAAGCTTTCTGGCAACAAGTTTTTAAGTGTTTAATGTGACAAAGGAAAGTTTAGTTTATAATTACACATGAAAAAGATGGATATATTACTAGTTATCACATGTTTTTGACTTGATGTATAACACCCAAAATGGCAGATAGGAAAATCAGTTGATGAGGCAGCAAAATCACAATCATCTCTAGTTTTTTTCTTTGGCTTTTCTCTCTCTCTGTACTAAACACCCACCCTCCCCCTCTTGTTTTCTTCAGTTGCATATTTTCCCCCTTCTAGTGAAGGTTCTATTTCAATTTCAGACATCTTACATAATCTCCACAATATATTCATGAGATTAACAAATGACAATCACATCAAAGTCCGTGCCAATAATGAATTATACACTGGACATACCTACAGCACTTCAACACACTGTCAAATATATGTGTGATGTAAGAGAAGTTGCAAAAGATGTATTTGATAATGTATGGAGAAAAGAATGGAGAAAGGTATGGAGAAATGACAAACACAGCAAATATCTCAACAACAAAGAAAAAAAAAATAACCAGACAACCAAAGCAAAGCAAAACAAAACAGTCATAATCAAAATGGAGCACACACACACGTTCACACACACACACTCACACACACAAAAACACACACACACACACACACACACACACACGCACACACACATGCACACCGTTCAGGATGGGGGAAATTGTGAATGTGATGATATTGCCTAAGTGAACTTAATTGGTGTATTAGTCAGGCTTAACACACGAAGATTATCTCTGCACTCGTACATGCATATGTGTACTCATGCACCCACCAAACATTCACCTCTCTCTGGGGATGGGACCCCATGCATTCACGTCTCTTCTAACACGACTGAGAACAAGAAATACAGTTTGTACACATGAAAAATCCAAACACAGAAAGGAATAATTAAAACAAAAGATATTGATACCTCCTAATCCAGGGTTTTGTACTAAAGAGGATTCTCACCTGGCCAGGTTTCCACAGACACACACATTTGCACACAAACCATCACAGTTCTTGGACAAGTCGCTGCAATTTTGATTTAGCACTGGGTGATGGTGACGCCTTGGATTGTCTGGCAGCAGGTCCTAGGACTGGGTCTCTGTGGTCATGTCTGGGGGCTCTTCTTTGATGCAGAAATCTGTTTCTTTTTCTTTGTTACCCACCTCTGGGTTTTGAATTCAGTCTTTCTTTCTTAGCTTGTCTTTGATGCCTAACCCCTGCGTGTTAAAGACTTTGCTTCCCCTTCTGTCACCCAGACCACGTTTCTTTTCGACCCTACCTGTCCTGCTCATTCTACTCTTTCTTTCACCCTCATGTCCTGTTCTGCTCACTGTCGAGTGTGTTCTCTCATTCTCCCTTCAGTTTATATAGGGATGGAAACAAAGAATGTCCCTTGGGGTCATGCTTTTGTCCATGTTGCTTCTCTGCCACCCTTGTTTCCATCCACATTAAATTCCCTTCTGGCTGCATTGTTCCCCACATCAGCATTTTACACATTTCTACCTAACTCTACCTAACAGCTGAGCAAAACAGCCACTTCTCACCAAATAGATTTTCAAAATTCCCAACGACTTCGGGGCCACTTTCATACAGTAAATTATCCTTTAGAAAGCTACGACAACGCTGTCACACGCATTCAACCAGCCTGACAAAGCATCAGCACAGTGCCTTACGGCAATATTGACTGAACAAGCGCTGGACTCTGTTCTTCAAGGTAGTGGACTCGGTCTGGTTTCTATGCTCCTTCAGCAGCTGACTGAGCCTTTCGCACTCACTTCATACTCCGAGGTCCTAGTGGATAAATTTGTCTCCCTTTCGCTATCAGGAAGGTTCGAACTTGGGAGGGTCCTCACCGCCTTGGATGCCAACTATCACCTGACGACTAGTTATCTGACCACTTCGGCCTCCTTCACACAGTTTGAACATCTGTGCTAGGTGAGGGGCGCTACTGCTTATCGGCCAATTGCCCATTTCTCCACCACGTTCGAAATTCTTTTCCTCTAAAGCGCTTAAGGCCCTTTATGAGAGATTTTGCTCCCTTGACACATGTGTGTGCATGCATGCTTACATACACCAACACAAACATACACACACACACCCCGCACACACACAGAATGATAGAATTATGATGATTTGAATGTGTTAGTTACTTCAGAATTGTCATGCACATTCTTCATAATGTATTAATACATGATTTTGTTTGTTTGTTCTTTATGATTATGCTGTGTAATGTTAATTACAGTACTGAAATTTTTGAACAGTCGTTTTGATAGAATTATGATGCTTTGAATGTGTTAGTTACTTCAACATTTTTTTTGCATATTCTTCATTATGTGTCAATACATGGGTTTGTTTTTTATGATTATGATGATTTTTTGTAAGGCAGGATGAAAAAAAGCTGTGAAGCTTATTCCTAAACCCTCAAGAGAGATAATTTTGACTTGGCTTGACTTGACTTCACACCACACAGAAGAGAAAAATCAGAGTAGATTACTGTTGTAGATTATGTCAGATCAGTTAAAAGAAAAATAGGACATAGATAGCTTGTGATACTTGGATAGGAAGTGACACCTCATGTTACCCTTTCTTTATCGGCATGCTAGAAGATTCAGAGAGGTGGTATATCATCAGACAGGTTTGATAATATTTTGTAGCAGAGGATATCACTCACTTTGATTCAGCAGAAGAAAACAAAAAGCAAAAATTGTAAACATTTCTTAGTCTGGATACCTGATGATGAATATTTCTGTATTTGGAGGGAATGTGGAGTTAAAGTTAAGAAAAATTGTATTTTGAATAAACTTGTGTATGAATACATTTTCTTTGGGATTCCTATTGCTTCATCTCTAAGTCATGTGCATGTTTTTCTACCAAGTATGTAATATACAATTCTTCAAAAAGACATGTATATTTGACTTCATTTTTTGTTCATTCTGCAGTTGTATTCATTACATTTTCCTAGCAAGACTCAAGTACTTCACAGTTTTGCTCTTATCATCTGTGCCAAAGAAAACCAGTTCAAAATTAATCGGGAAACATTCAGTTTCCGCAGTTTCCGCATTTTTCTTTCATTACTTTGTCTAACTCGTGCCAAACAGACATGATGTTGACAGGTAAATAAGTAGTATTATATTGTATCTTTCTCTTTTTGGCAAAATTTGCTCAAGCTGCAGACAGCAGTGCCTGTTCTGTTTAAAACAGTATTTGTCACCAGAATTTTATAGCATATTCTGGTTTGAATCCATTAGAGTTTTTCTTTCTGTTATCTTCTTTTTTATTCAGCACTGCTTCCCAGTCAGTTGGAGTATTATTTGATTTATTTTTCTATCGTTTAAAAAAAAAAAAGGCATACTGTTCAGTACTTTTTTTTTCTAGAAGCAGTTCACGGTATGCTCTGACTCTCTTTGCACATTAACTGTCAGTTGTATGGCTTTTTTTTTTTAGATTTTTTTCCTCTGTGTATTCTGAAAAGTTGGTTTTTGTTACAGTTTTTTTTTTTTTTGGTGGTAAATGATGATAGACACCTTATCTGATGTGTGCAAGTCTGAAAGGACTTAAAAACTAAAGGAAAAGACTCCACAGGAGTCAAAGGGACCTAGGATAATCTTTCAATGGAGCAAACCATTTGAGAACTGACTGTTTTATTCTTCCCATCCTCCCCTGAACTCGTGTGTGTGTGTATGTGAGCGTGCGCATGTGTATATATGTGTGTGTGTGTGTGTGTGCATAGGCATGTGTGTGTGTGTGTGTGTGTGTGTGTGTGTGTGTGTGTGTGTGCATGTGCCTGTGTGTGCGTGTGTATACGCGTGTGCGTATATTCGTACAAGATTTTCGCATGTGCTTGCTTGTGGAATTTCAAGCTAATCTTGCATTGATCACCATTTTTGAAGTAACCAATTCACTTCTTCCGTAGTAGAAATTATTCCTCAAATTATCATAAAAGATTATGTTCACTGAGATCCAGTTTGTTATGTCTCTAAAAGGGAACAGTTGGAAATGTCAACTTGTCTGGATTGAAATGGTCCTACGGCAGACTCCCCTCCGCTAGCACCAATGCATGCCCCCCCCCCCCCCCCCCCCCCCAATCCCCCTCCTCACCTATAACCCAGCCATACTCCCTGTCAGACATAAAAAGGAATCGTGGTATAGTTAAAACATCCTGTTTTCATTTGGCAGTTCATTTCAGCCTTCAGCCTCCTGCGGCAAAAGGAGACCTGCACTGACAGAGGGTGAAGATGGAAATCCTCATTCCAATTGTTCTGAGATTCTAAATCCCCAATTTCGCCTCTCACCATAAAATCTCTTCTTCTTGTTCTTCTTTTCTCTCTCTCTCTCTCTCTCTCTCTTGTAGGACTGTCTAATGTAAGGGTCATACATACCTAAATGTACATACATACATATCCATATATACAACCCTATATATCTACACACACACACACACACACACACACACACACATATATATATAAGTCTATAGCTGGTCTGTGTCAGGTCTTCACTGACGGAAATGTCAGACTGTTTAAGCTTTTGGCGGTTGGAGAACACTTCCCCCCTCAGTCTCCTGGAGTGAAAATGGATGATAATGTGGTGGGAACTTGCTCCACCCTTACTACCTGAGTGATGCGTCATTCCATATATTTCTATTTCTTATCAACCCTCCAATTTCTTTAAAGACGCAGTTTTTTTTAACATAGTTGTTCACAAGTTCCTTCAGTGATGCACATTTCCTCCCATGCTGTTCTGACGTTCTTCAGTTCTTTTATTCTCTTCCTTCAACTGATGACTTTCACTTCTGAGTTAATCCTTTTTCATGTGGAAATCAGTCATGTCATTTTCTAATTTGTCAGTTCTGTTTGCCAGTCAGGTTACAACACTGTTCAACACTTTCAAGCTTTGTTAGCATTATTCTGTCTGCACATTGTTTTACACACACACACACACACACACACACACACACACACACACACACTTTCAGTCGATCAGTGTTGAGGTGAAAACCTGTATAAGATGCAGTCTCCTCTGCTGATTAGGTCCGACATCTTCAGAAGAGACTGAAAGGAAAACGCACAAGACATTGCCGAGATGCATCAGGACGGCTGCGTCGCCATGGACACAGGTGGTCCAAAGACATGTGCACTTCCTGTATATGTAAGGTAGGTGTGATGTGAATGCTGATTTGAATATTCCTCACAAAATCAAAAGCAGAGTGCCTTCCTCTTTTCTTTTGTTTGTTGGTTCGTTTCAAATTAGACAGAGTGCCATCCTGGTATATTTTCTTTTCTGTTTGAAGGTTCTAGACTAAAGAAGAACAGTGATTATGAAGTCCCTTTGTATAATAAAGTCTGTGAGAGAATATTTTTATTATTGAAACGCCTGAGAAAGTAAACAAAACTAGCAGCTTTTGACAAGGAGAGTGAAAAAAACAAAATGTAATTTTGAACCCACGAATGGGGGCCGGAATAGCTCAGTTGGTCGTGCGCCGGACTTGAGATCCTGGGGTTGCGGGTTCAAATTTCAGTACAGGGGTATTTTTCCCTTGGAGTTAACATTGGTTCTGACTCCATTTCCCATACAGTCCTTTGAATGAAACTATAAACCAAGGTTCCGTGTGTGAACGCACACATAACATCTTGCACACAAGTAAAATCCCATCATCAACTTTCAGAAGAGAATGCCAGTTTGGCCGTTGGTATGGATGACATGTTACATATAGCATGCACCTCCCAAAGATGGAGTATGGCTGTCTTAATGGCAGGATAAAAAAATGGTCATACTCACAAAACTCCACTGCCTGTCTATACAGGCAGTGTCTGCAGGAGTATCAGCCTGCGTACGCAGACAGAAAGAACCTGTGAAAGGCAATTTTATGCAATAGCAAGTATTTGAGAATCAAAAATATATTTAGGAATTTGTGCTGAGAACAAACTTTTAGGATAACAGATTAAAAAAAGATATGTCTCTCTGAACTTGTGTTATAGTTTTGCTATGTATTTCATGACACACAGTATATTTAAATGCATGTGCAGAGACATTGCATAATCTGCCAGTGTAGCTTGTAATTGAACGGAACAGTCTTTCTCCTGGGGCCCGAATAGCTCAGTTTGTTGAGTGCCATACTCGTGTAGATCCAATGGTGATCCTGGAGTTGATGGTTTTAATCTCCAACATTGTGGCACATGTAGATCTTTCCCTCCATTTCCCAAAAAGGCCTGTGAATGAGACTATAAACTGACGTTCCATGTATGAACACATGCAAAACATCTTGCGCACATGTAAAATCCCATCACCAGTTTTCACAAGAGAAGGCAGTTGGTATGGATGAGCGATATACACACAGCATGCATCCTCTGTGAAAAATGGAAAGAAAAGGTAAAAAAAACCCTGACAGTCCGATATATGATGGACAGACACAGAAAATGACCGAATGTAGGGCCTGCAGGCAGCTTTTCACTCAGCTCTGCGTTAATTACGTCCGCTGTGCAGGTGTACAAATCCAGTGTTTTTCATTGAAAGACATGTTTGTTTCCAGACTGATCCACCCTCACCCATGACCTGTGTGTTTTCAGAGAGGAGAAGTAGTGTGTGCAGTGAAAACCTGCCCAGCAACCAGGTGTTCCAGCCCTGTGTTCGTCCCCGGTGAATGCTGTCCCAGGTGCTGACTCATCCCACCTACAACTCTGAGAAAATGAGCGATAGACGCTTTATTTGCCAGGAAGTCCTTTCATCATACTTTGGTTTGTGAGCGTAGCCTGGGCATCTTCTGAATCTAGCTCCTGTTCAGCAGTGGGACAAAGTACTGGCTGACAGTCAAAGCTGTGTATCTTTTTTGCCATCTGTTCAGTGAATATGACACCTGTGGATAAATCTGTGTTCATAAAGATAGACCGAAATTTGATAATTATATGTGATCTGACTGAATTTTACCCGGCAAATCAGGATCAAGTGCTGTTGACTGATTGTCATATCCATCTTATTAAGACCATCAGTCTGAAGTGATGATAAATTGGCATGATTTTTCAGTCATAAGATCAGACTTGTTGTGGCCCTTCTGTTTTCTGCCAGAACTGTACAAGTCGCAAGGATTGTATTTGCTCTGAGGTTATCGATGCTTTGTTCAGCAGCTGTCATGAACCATGGTTGTGGATGGTGCTGCCGAGCTTTTAAGGTGCAGACATTTAAACCAGAATTGTTTTAATTTGAGGTGACTTAAAAAAAAAGTTTTGTGCACCAGTTAAACAGAAAATAAGTGATTTCCACTGAAGCCTTTGATAATTTTCTTTTTGCAAATGTACCTAATGTGTTTAGTTTTTTCCCCTTTTGTCAAGGTGTGCTTATGCTTTAGAAGTTACAAAAATATCTTTGTACTTTCACAAAATCTTTTTTCAATTTTTTTTTTTTGTTTGAGTGAGGATGAAAAAGTTCTTTTCAACAGTTGTATACAAATATCTTACAAATTAAATGATAGATGTTGATCACTGTGAAGACAAAAGAAAGGATAAGCAATGGGATAGCTGAAGTAAAAATTTAATTTATGAAAATGAAGTTGCTGTGCATTTCATCTGTATACATAGTCATGTGTGGAATACAAGTGCCAAATGGCATCTGTTCATGTCTGCTGAATCCATCATTTCTCTTTCCGTGTTTTTGTTGTATCTATGCTCAGAGTTTAGTGATGCTTTTCCTTTTTTGATTAGACCGGTTATAGGGTTGTCTTGCAGCATTTAATGAAAATATTTTACTCAGTGGATTTTTACAGAATGTACTAATTCTGGAGGCCAGTGAAATTCTGAATTTTGTTCACCTGGTACCATAAGATTTGTATGAAACTGTGGCCAGCAAATGCAATGTGCAGCACTCAGCTTGTGTTGGGATAACACAAGCTGAAGAGTCAAGTTATTTGCTGTCTTCTTACAGCCTCTGTGGTTGGTGTAAATTTGTCTTTGTATGCAAATTAGTAATGCCTGAATGACACCATCACTGAAATATTGCCCCTCCCACAGGCAGACTGAATCTTTTTTTTGTGACAGCTGCAGCTATCATAAAAGAGAGCAAGTGTTTCATATATCTGAAATGCAAAAACAAGCCCACTGCCAGGTGTGCATACAGTATAGCAATACCCTTGTTTTTAACAATATTGTCAGTGTTTTGTGGATTTTTATAAGTGATTACTGTGGATACATGTGATTTTTAAAGTCTGTGTTTGTGCATGCAGAAACTGGCAAAAGTTTCGTTAGATCATCAATATCTATACATTTTGCAGTGCTTAGAAGAAAACAGGTGAGAGTGGTGCATTGATTTCTGTGCTGCACTGATTCACACCTAGGTGTTACAGGGGCATGAATATACAAGTGACAGTTGGGATCTCCTTAACCTGTGCAGAAGGAAATCAAAAGTTTTTTTTTCCTTTTCTTTTTTAAATAACTACCATGTTCATCAAAACTTGATTTGGTACTTTTAATCATTCTTTTGTATGTTGTACTTTCCCGTTCTAAAACAGCTTTTTTTTTTTTTTTTTCTTGTTACCTTTATTCTTTGGTTTAAACTGGTTGGTGGATGGTGGACTGAGCCTTAAGACAGACTCAGCAATTTTTTTTGTTTACTAAGAAATCTTCCTTGCTTTCTGAAAATCCAAGGAACATCATCTCTTTTCAGACATTCATAGATGATGATGACTTTCCTGATAATCCTTATTTTCAAACATTGCCAGTGTGCTAAATGGTCACCAAGAATATATTGAATTGGTAATATATCAACTTGGACAACTAGGCATGGTGATGTGGTACTCATTGCAAACAAGCTCACTCTGAGTAACTGATTATCCTGTGGTAATTCTTCTAGCTTAATGTTGACATTTCTGTAGCTTCATATTTCAGTTTTTTTTAAACGTTGTGAATTAACCCCTGTGCCACTAATCTTTTTCAAACACTACATATATAATTTCTACAAGGTAAGTCATTAATAATATGTTGATGTCTGTGTAAAAGGAAAGAGTGCTTGATTTTGTGAAAAAGAAATCCTTTCCAGTTACATTCTGAACTGTATTTTCCCCCACCTCTTTTATCTCAGCATACATTTCTTCTGCATCACTTTTTTGTGTTTTTATGTGTGTAAGTTGTTAGGCTTATCAGTTGAATCATCCCCCTGCCAGTCCAGATTTCCACAAGTATTATTAGTGTTCATTATGTTCTGTATTTGCAGTGTCATCATCATACATAGTGACAGAAGAGTAAAATGTGTACCTTTGTAATGGGTTTTCATGTATCAACTTGCACCGCAAGCTCCAATTCAGAAATGGAATGCATAATCCTGTATGATACAAACTGCATGTCTTGTTCTGTTTAATAGAACTGTGTGATTATTGTGATGAAAAAATGATGGAAATCTGTATAACTGATGTTTGTTTGTTCGTTGCAGTTTAAGATTGTGGTGAAAAAAAAAGTGGGAATGTGCGTATCTGAGATGTAATAAATGATATTTTAGGGTGATTGGTTATTAAACATGTGTACAGTTAGTTTGTTGTGTGGTAAAAGCATGAGAGTAGTTGATTAGCTGTTATTTGCACACTTTTAATTTTGCCACGGCAGTGAATCCAATCTCTTACTGAACCAGCTGTAAAGGTTATGCTTGGCTTTGTATTACAGATGAGTTACAGCAGATGACATTGAAATGCATACCCAAGTCCTGTGCTTTCTCTCTTATACCTGTTTCTCCATATTTGCATATTCACTTAGCAAAAAAATCATTGCCACCTTCTGATGTAATATAATTCAATGATTAATCCATGTGAATTCTACAAAAAAAATGTTCAGTTAAAAGTATTTGGGTTTTTGTTTTCATGTTTGATTATAATAATACTTGTACATACAAATACATTAGACTGTTAAAGTCAGTGTGTCTTGTTCAGAATGTCATTTTAGCAACTTCTGTAATGGTGTTGCGCTAATATCATCTTAAAATGTAGCAGGCGTCAGATGATCCCTGCAGTGGGCAGGCCTAAACAACCGTACTGATGGTCTTACAATGCTGAAAGTGTTTGATCTTTGAGTAGGATGGAATGACAATACTGACTTATTGAATTTCATTTGACATATGAATTCTCATAGAAATAATGATTAAGCATATTGGAATGGAACAAATGGAATAATCATCCGGCCTAAAATTTACACAGAGACAGAACACATGATACTGACATGCTTTTTAGTAAAAGAGGTAGTTTTCACAACTTTAACCTAGAGCATATTAGACTCAAAATGCTTGAAAATTTTCTTGAAATGTAACAGATTATGCTTTTTACATGAATAGAATGGGGTCTCCACAGTATGAACAACGGTCAGATATTTGACCAGCATTAATGTCTAGGCAGATTGAATGAAAACGACTTTTTGTGACACTTTTTTAAATGTGGACAGAACAGGGTAAGGTACCATGGATGAATTCACTTCCCCCAACCCCTATTCCCCAAATGAGTTCACGAGTTCAACATCAGGTTTAAGGCAATTTTCAGTTTTGAGATCTTTATTATACTAGAGACTGGCGGCATGCCATCTTTTGTACGACTAAGCTGAAAGAAATTGTTTCCAAAATGTGTTTGTTTGGAAAGAAATGCTGTTATACTTGTTTTTTTTTTTTAAATTTTTTTATTTATTTATTTTTTTTATCCATTTGTTTTTGAAGAAAACAAGAAAAGGTAAGTTTAACAACGTTCTTCATTCAGTTTTGCTTTCAACAGTGTATGGGTGTATTTTTTTCTTTTGTCTTTTTCTTTTCTTTTTTTTTTTCCATTTGCTGGTTTGTTTTTCTTCTCATTTTAAATAATTGATGGGTTTGTCAGATTTTGTCAAAGTGTAAATTGTTGAAATGGACTGTTTTGGTCTACACAGTTCAGCTTCAATCTAGCTGTACAGCAGTTAGCTTCAGAGTTTGAACACAAAAATCTCTTATCAGGGAACTGTTATAACAAAATTTTCATGATGATGTTGTCATAATAATATATCATGTAGTCAAAACAGATCAAAGCAAAGGCTTGGACCTGCAAAAGCACAGCTCTCAGAAAAAAAGTCTGACTTTGTTCGCTTTTGATTTCATTGTACAATGTCAGTTGATTTTAGAACAAAATATTGTCTGACCTTGTTCACTTTTGATTTCATTAACCAGCGTCAGTTGATTTTAGAAACAAATCATCACATGATAGCAGAATATGTTTCCTGATGCCTTTCAATTCATGTGTAAATAACCCTCAGTTCAGTCATGGTCATACCATCATTACAGAAGCATTTTGTTTCAGTTGTGTATTCTCTACTTTGCCCGTACCTTTTAAAAAAAGGTTGCAACTGAAGAAGCTTTGAATAAAGCGCAATATTTTGCACTTACTCCAGGTGTTTGTAGTTTTCTTTAACCTTTTCAAAAAGCAAAGGAAATTTAGGTTTAATGCATGTAATGAACATATAACCAAACAAACAAAATGGCTGACCGAGTCTCTTGCTGTTCTGTTGGATTGTGACCTTATAGCAAATTTGTTTTGTGACAAGAAATGGTGGCATTACGCCTGAAGAATGTTAATTTTGGCATCCTGGAGTGTTGCTGGAAGGTTGGGTTACACAGCCAATGGACCCCAAGGTGATGCTCTGATTGACGATTCCAAGCTCTGTTTTGGAACTTAAGGGCAGATTGCGAGCGGGTCATACTTGTCATTTTTTACACTCATTGGTTATTTTACATTAGCATTTACTTCAGCTTTTTTTTTCTCTTTTCATATGTGTGTTTTGTTTTGAGTTCATGATGCTGACTTTTGGGTTGTTACATGTTCTTCACGAATGAAACATGATGTGTGTTTTATCTCAACACTTATACCTACATTGTATGTGTGCATGAAAGATGTACATTATAGATCTGTTCTATGTATCTATTACCAAAATGATCTGATTTTGTTCTTATTCTGTAAAAGATATACCAATCTGAAATACTCTGCTTAAGTAAAAGTTTAGATTTAAAACTTTCAAAAGCATATCTGACCGACTTGAGATGGTTTTACTGACTGCATGTCACCCAAAATGAATAATACGCTTGCCTTCGATTACCATTCACACACACACACACACACACACACACACAGAGTAGAAATAAAATAGTGATAGATGACTACTGTAGATTATGTCAGTAAAAAAAATCAAAAAAAAAAAAAATATATATATATATATATATGTACATCAAACATGTGCATTACACACATACACTGATTACATATACATACATGCTGTACATTTTAACAGTAATTGGTATGCTTCTGTAGGCAATGAATTTCCATGATAGGGGTTGAGCACTGAAAGTGACTAAACTCCACAGCTCATGTGTACCGCTACACACTCCAAAGGCAGCAAAATTCAATCTCTATTTCAGTTCCTTTCTGCTTTTCACTCTTCTGTCCTTAAAACCTAGAGGTCATGATACTGAAATGATTTGAAAGGTGAAATTCTCCCTTTTAGCCACAATACTGTTTTGCCTGTGTCTTTAAACCATCTTTCCCATTTTTACTGTGTTTTTGAAAGCATCTGAAGCAAGCTGCACCACAAAGTACAATCACCATGAATGCTCATCCCTATTGAAAGATGGTGCATGTGGAAAATCTGTTCACTGCTGGAGAAGAATTTGGCCCTGCAGAATTGCCAGTCAACCCAAATGATGATGAGCACTGACAAAGAAACAAATCCATGAAACTAGTAGAAAGGAAAAGGCTTCAAACAGGGATTTGCTTTACTGTTTATTTACCTAATACTCATTGTGTATTAATATGCCAGTGTATTGATAATTCCCATTTTCATTGTGCTTTAAACTGTTAGTTTTATTTTCACATTTGTGGGTTTGTTGTTTTTTTTTTATTACTGGCTGACATGAAAACCTGAAATCAATTGATCAACAAATATGAATAAAAGATAATCACTGTTTACCACAAGAACAGAGGAGAATATACAAGAATCTGTTATTGTTTATATGAAATAAAAAAAAAAATGACAGTTTGATGGAGTAGTTTTACAGACAAAACAGTTTATTACAGCCCCTGTGTGTGTCAGTCAGCTGCCTGCACAAGCAGTTTCCAACTGTTTTCTGCTATACTGGCTTATTTCATACAGCGGAGGCCAACTGCAAGAGCAGTAGTGTAACGGTAAACAATGCTTTACTCATGATCTGATCACTGATAAGGTCTGGCAAATGCTCAAGCACATCGGTTCTGAGTAGAGTTACGTCCTGGGACAGGACAGAGAACCTAGGAGAACATATTTACAGTGGCCGAGATTCAGGGCATTGATGCCCATGATCCTCGCAGACAACAGAACATAGCGCAGCCAGTTTGTTTCATCAAGGACGCGTCACTGCGTGCGGACTAGTCCATATACTCTACACCACATCCGCTAAGTTTTGAGACCACACTTTACATGATTTGAAGCTGATAGATAAATAAATTAACAACTAAGATGAGAGAATTGAAGAAGAGGGTCTCGTGGCTATGACCCTGCGGATGTGTGACCTATACTTTAGCCCAACGCGCTGGCCATACTTCAGTGCCTACCTACCATTTTTTTTAGCTGTATGTCAGTGTAGTGAATGTACACGTGTGCGTATAATGTGTGGGCATGGGCCCATGTGTGTGTGTGGGTGCATGTGTGTGCATGCATGTGTGTGCACATGCATGTATGTGTGTGTGCATGTGTGTGCCTGCATGTATGTGCGCGTGGGTGTGCGTGTGCAGTGGTGCATGTGTGTGTGTGTGTGTGATAAAAAAAAAAAAATGCTGGCCAACCAAAATGAAAATACTTTTAATTTCACCATGACAAGGTCAAGATCACTACCAACATCAGCTTCTGGAAATGTCTTTGTTTAGGTCTTTGTGATGCTAGACCTGAACCGGTTCTTCATAAGTGTATAATCTGGCTGCAGTCAGTGGGAATCTGCTGCCTAATGAAGTGAAGATAATGACTTGTGAGTTCCAGCCTACTGTAGCTGCCTAGCTATGCCAACCACACTCAATCTTAACATCTGGAAAAGTCCAGTTCAGTAAAGGGGTGTCATTCACATAAACATAAAGTGTGTGTGTGCATGTGCATGTGTGCGTGTGCGTGTGAGTGCGTGCATATGTGTGTGTGTTGCTTTTGAATTTATCACAACTACACATCTTCATCTGATGAATCAGAATAATCTAAATTCAATGGATATGAGGGCATCTGTTGTCTATCACTCAATATACTAACAGCTTGAGAAGAGAATTCTTCCAATTGTTCATTCTCTGGAGTTGCATCACACTCTGGCTTGCGTAGTTGTATTGCATTCAGGTCCCTCACTCACAATACCAGGTCTGTCTCTCATGACTCTAGGTCCATCACTTGTGATACTTCTGGCTGCTGGAGAAACACTCACTGCTTCGTTTCCAAAACCACAAGCTAGATCTCTGCAGGATGAGATTTCTGCACATTTTTTCATTTTATCCGGACTCAGTTCCCTTGCAGAGTCTATGGTCCTTGCCAAATCTGTTTTACAATTGCGCTGACCTGCTCCTGAAGTGCAGACTACATCAGTTGCTGCACTGTCACATTCTGTGTTTTTATCATCAGCACTAGTAGTTAAAGCAAACCTGCTGCACAGACTGACCGGGGCAGAACGTCGGCAGAATGAATGCCTTCCTTGCAGGGGTCTACATGATGACCTTCTTTGCCACAGACGCTGTCCTGCTCAGCGATGCCTGGTGGAGCACACTGACGTTTTCCATATTCCCCGTTAACAGTCACACTTACCATGCCAGTGCCTAAAGTGTCACGAGGATTACACTCTGTACCACAGGAATCCGACTCCTGAGAAACGGCCCAAGTCCTGACAGGCATAGCAAGTGCAAGGTACTTATTCTGACTATGATGAGCACTGATACTGCCAGCACCTGAATCGACAGAGTTGTCTGCGGAGCCATCATAATGACAAACAGCAAGAGGGGTGGAGGGGGCAAACTGGAGTGGCTGGTCCTCGGTGTCCGGGTTGACGTTCCACACCACAGGCACCGGTCTCTCAAAATTGTACTGGTTCAGCATGGGAGGCATGTGCTTGAGGACAGGGTGGAAATGGGCACGACACGGGACAGCGCCCCGCTACTTTGTGATGAAGTTTGAGTCTTGGGCTCTTCTCTGCTGGCCTTGACGTCTCTCTCTGCAAAACCACCATGAACATGATTTTAAACACAACAAAATAAAATCAGGTGTGATCCAAAATGCTAGGGTGATTATAGTGTTATTGATGAACAGTGATGAATAAATGTTTATTCTTTTTCTTGTGGCTTCTATTAAGTAACTCCGTAATTTGAACATGGTTACCCAATTAAAAAATTAATTTAAAAGAGAGGAAAGGAAATAACGAAATGAAAATAATTTTAAAAAATTCCTACGAATATATATGTTGCTATATCGTAAGTTTGAAGAATGTCACATGAGCCATTTACTCGGGAAATAAAAAAAAATCTTCTTCAGAACTTTCTTCTGAATTGTTGTTCATCATACCTGGAACTTCATCCCAGTCGAAATCTAGGTCACTCTAAGCTTCACTACCCAGCACTTTCACTAAGTCTTATTGCGTTGAAAAAAAAAACAGTGCCAAAAAGTCATTACAGAAGAGCTCACACCTTTCGAACGTCAGTAGCGTGTGTGTCCTCCCTGAGCAGCAATCACACCTTGAAGTCGCCTGGGCAGGGATCGCAGCAGACTGCGGATGACGCGCAGTGGAATGGTGTCCCACTCCTCCTGAAGAGCCTGGAACAACTCTCGTTCATTTGTAGGGGCATTAACTCGGGCACGGACTCGGCGATCCAACTCATCCCAAATGTGCTCTATTGGGTTTAAATCCGGTGACATAGAGGGCCAAAGAAGGAGATTGACGTTGTTGGCAGCCAGGAAATGTCGTGTTAAGCGGGCTGAGTATGGCCGAGCATTGTCATGCATGAATATGGAACCAGGAGCAGCCAGGAGTGGAAGAACGTGAGGCGGGAGGATTTCTGCAATGTAGCGCTGAGCATTAAGTCGTCCCTGGACCAGTACTAGGGGGCTTCTGCCACTGAAATTGATGGCTCCCCATATCATTACACCTCCACCACCATGGGGAGGTGCCTGATCAACACAGTTCTGTGCATAGCGTTCATTCGTTCTGCGATAGACCCTCCTCCTCCGGTCATGGCGTTGCAGCAGGAAATGTGATTCGTTGCTGAATGAAACCTGTCTCTATTCACGATGAACAGCCCAGGGAAGATGTTGCATGCACCATTGAAGTCGTGCCTGGCGATGACGCTGAGTCATAACGGGTCCTCGGACAGGTCTTCGAGCCCCCTTCCAACAGCATGTAGACGATTGCGTACGGTTTGCCCGCTTACACGTCTGTGGCCAGGGATGGCCTGGGCTGTAGAGGAGGCAGACAGGAAACGATCCCGAACATGGCGGAGCGTGATGTAGCGATCTTGGCTCGGGTTGTGCACCTTGGCCGTCCTGAACGAGGTCGATCTGCTGTTGACCCCGTCGTTCCAAGCCGGTTCCAAAGCTTACTGATGGTGCTTCTGGACACATTGAAATGTCTGGCAACAGCTGCTTGACTCTGCCCGGCCTGCAACCGGCCTATCGCATTTTCTCGTTGTTGGCTGTTCAGATTTGGCATTCTTTCTTTCGTTTCTGGTTTCATTTTTCAATGGAGCCAAACCCTTTTTATACCCTGCTATTGAGGTGTTGTCAGCATTGATTCTGTGCTTTGCACGTGAATTTCCCGTCTGCAAATCCGTCGACAGTCGAAAGTTTACAGCACTAGATTTTAGCCACCAGCACGTGTTTATCGCACGGCATGCGCTGAACTTGTACACCGACATGGCAGAGGAACGGGTGAATCAATTCTGCTATTTGTCAACATCATTCATGTGGTGAATATGTAAATATTGCATCGTATTCCAAAATATCACTTGTTGCGTTTCTTTTCCTTCTCTTTTTATGATCAGACTGACCTCAAACACATCATAACCAGATAAAACTACTCTGAAATAACTAGAGAACAGATTTTAACATTTCCATAAAATTAACATACAAACATACCAGACCCAGGGCCTGTGAAACAGCAGAAAAACAATTCTCCACAGAAAAAAAACCCCAGACACCTGAAGTAAAAATGTCTACTAGTCACATCCAATGCACTAAATCAAAAATCTGTCCTAGAATGTTTGTTGTGGTGGGTGAAGAAGGGAAAGGATGG
Source organism: Conus betulinus (assembly GCA_016801955.1). NCBI lineage: Eukaryota > Metazoa > Mollusca > Gastropoda > Neogastropoda > Conidae > Conus > Conus betulinus. The sequence goes on from JADBJO010005535.1 coordinate 79,419, forward strand.
TGGTTTGTTCAGACAGCAATGTAAGAGAAATGATCTGTCAGAGAATGTTTTTGGTGTTGGGATGAGGGAGGTGAGCGGAGTCCATAGGGCAAAATAAGAGAAAAGCTCTAAAACATGATGTTTGATGTTGTAGGAGGAGGGTGGTTATACAGAAGGCAATGAAACAGAAATGATCTTTTACAGAATGTTGGTGTTGTGGTGAGATGCAGTGCTGTACATAGGGCAGTATTTAGAGAAATGATTTATCACAGAATGTTTGGTGCTGTGGTGAGGGTGGTGTTGTATATAGGACAGTATCAAGGAAATGATTTGTCACAGAATGTTTGTTGTGGTGAGGGTGGTGTTGTATATAGGACAGTATCAGAGAAATGATTTGTCACAGAATGTTTGTTGTGGTAAGGGTGGTGTTGTATATAGGACAGTATCAGAGAAATGATTTGTCACAGAATGTTTGGTGTTGTGGTGAGGGTGGTGTTGTATATAGGACAGTATCAGAGAAATGATTTGTCACAGAATGTTTGGTGTTGTTGTGGTGAGGGTGGTGTTGTATATAGGACAGTATCAGAGAAATGATTTGTCACAGAATGTTTGGTGTTGTGGTGAGGGTGGTGTTGTATATAGGACAGTATCGGAGAAATGATTTGTCACAGAATGTTTGGTGTTGTGGTGAGGGGTGGTGTATATAGGACAGTATCGGAGAAATGATTTGTCACAGAATGTTTGGTGTTGTGGTGAGGGTGGTGTTGTATATAGGACAGTATCAGAGAAATGATTTGTCACAGAATGTTTGGTGTTGTGGTGAGGGTGGTGGTGTATATAGGACAGTATCAGAGAAATGATTTGTCACAGAATGTTTGTGTGTTGTGGGGAGGGTGGTGTTGTATATAGGACAGTATCAGAGAAATGATTTGTCACAGAATGTTTGGTGTTTTGATGAGGGTGGTGTTGTAAATAGGGAAGTATCAGAGAAATGATTTGTCACAGAATGTTTGGTGTTGTGGTGAGGGTGGGTGGTGTATATAGGACAGTATCAGAGAAATGATTTGTCACAGAATGTTTGGTGTTGTGGTGAGGGTGGTGTGTATATAGGACAGTATCAGAGAAATGATTTGTCACAGAATGTTTGTGTGTGGTAAGGGTGGTGTTGAAAATAGGGCAGTATCAGAGAAATGATTTGTCACAGAATGTTTGGTGTTGTGATGAGGGTGGTGTTGTAAATAGGGCAGTATCAGAGAAATGATTTGTCACAGAATGTTTGGTGTTGTGATGAGGGTGGTGTTGTAAATAGGGCAGTATCAGAGAAATGATTTGTCACAGAATGTTTGGTGTTGTGGTGAGGGTGGGTGTGTGTACATAGGGCTATATAACAGAAATGATTTGTCACAGAATGTTGTGTGGTGTTGTGGTGAGGGTGGTGTTGTACATAAGGCTATATAACAGAAATGATTTGTCAAGAATGCCCGGTGTTCGATCAAGGGGAATTACACAGAGGGGTTGTGTACAGATTTTCCATTGTATTACCTTGTGACAAGTCACAATCTGTTCGTCGTTTGCGATGATTATAGGGTCGGTCAGCCCAAGAAGAGGAAGAGTTCAGGTCGGGCTCCAGTGCTCGTAGTTTGTGCATATAGGCCCTGGTATTCCTGCTTCAGTCGATGAATTCGATCCTGAATCTCCTCGATCTTCCCCTCAGTGTAGCAAGTCACCTCCATTTGCTGCAACGTCAATCACACAGATCTGAAATGTTCGCTCTGCTACTGGACTTCTTCTCCTTTTGAAAGTTTTTCAAAAACACATGTAAAACTTCGAACATGTGTATCACACCACCGATTGAAAAATTTCTGATTAACTAAGATATGGATATGTGATAAGACAAGAAAATGTACTAAATCAACTATAGTGAAACCTTGCAGCAAAGATCCTCCGAAAAACACCACCACTCCCCCCATCCCCTTCTTCAAAAACTCATTTCAATTACATTTTTCTCTTTATCGACAATAGATTTCCTTCCAGTCAGTTGTCTTACTCTCTCTCACTCACTCACTGACTCACACACATAACACACACATACACACAACTTCTCATGAGTTTGTCACAGAGATGTTCTGCCACCTCTTCTTTTCACTTTCATTCGACCTTTTGATTGTTACCAACCAGTTTGTTTAGGGGAATATAACATCCTTCTGACTGCCTGCGGGCTGACAGATCAGGTCGTCAGACAGTCCCTGTTGATCAGGACTTCTTTCACAAAGGATAGGTAACTCCATTATGGGTGCATGAGCAATACCTTTCTAAGCTTCATAAAGTCTAGTTACATCCCATCAGATCCATGCTCACTGATCTGCCTGAACCACACCTACATCAAGGACTCAACTGTTGCTGGATGACGTTTTTGACTGCACAGACCTGATTGTGCGGGTCGCCCAAGACCCACATATTTTGTAGAGACTTTTCCTATTGCTTATCCCTATTCAGATCGCGTGGTCTTGTAAGACCCACATCTGATAAAGGGCGGTTGAGCAGCTTATTCCTCACCCGATGGCGTGGGTCATGTGCGACCCATTAAAATGTGTAGGTCCTGGAAAAATTGTGATTAATTACGCTGTTAATTGATTGTGCCCATACATGAAATTTCAGTAGCCAATGGCAGATCATTGAGGAACTCCTAAAATTTCGTGATCATAGCTCTATCCGTTCATAAGATATGATGTTCTTATTGAGTCACTGGGAAGACCCAGGAAACACAGTAAAGGTTAAACTGCTGAAAGGAATTTATCTGGCATGTTTGGTGGGAGAATTTTATATTCTTCATCTTAGTAACATACTTTTATCTTCAAATGTTAAGAAGTACTCTCTTTTTATTAACTTGTTATAAAACAGGAATGGTAAGAACAATTATTATAATAATAAATTAAAAAGATTAGATACACCAAAATAAAAACTGTTGAATCCTCACTTTACAGATCTATCAAAATACTAATACTCGCCATTCAAATGTCTGGAACTAGGGTCCCTTGTCAGAAAATCAATTTAAAGCTTGTCACTCTTGCTGAGGATGTGTAAATTTACCTTCAAGGTTGCACATCACAACATATGCAGCTCCAGGTATATTTACACACTGAAGTCAGCAACTGTGCTCAGGAAAAGGTGTGAAAGGGTAAGAATTGTAAGTAAAAATACAAAGTGATTTTATCTTGCAAAATAAACTTTTCAACTAAAAAGGAGGCTAACTCATGCAATAGGTAAAATTCAAGAGTTTCTTTCCATTGTTTAACTATTTTAAGCCAATTCTTTCAAAACAAATTTGAAAAATAATTTGGCACAAGATGGGCGCTGAATGAAAACGAGGTTGTTTTCATTCAACACTGATCTTGCACCAAATTGGATGAAGACAAGTGATTGCTTGTTCATTTTCGTTGTCCTGGGTGCTGTCTATCTTGCTTGAAGAAGACCTAAGAGGTCGAAACGTATTGTGTTTTGTCTTGTGATTCGTTTTGTCTACGTTTTGGGGCAAAGCCTTATAAATTATTCTCTCAAATTTTCGTACACTTCCACCTGCAGTCACCTCATTTTGCAACTAGATCCATTTTTTTTTTTTTTTTTTTTTTTTTTTTTGCCTGCCTGTCTGAATATGCACTGCTTTCTCTTTCATTCCTTTTACTTTCTGACTGCAGCCATGCAAACTGCCTGAATGGAACAACAGGGATGGTTGAAAAAAAAAAGAAAAAAAAAGAAAAATTCTGACAAGCAATGAGGTGAAAAACCAAATAATGAATTATCGGTGCGCAAGGAATCCAGAACTGCCCCTCCAAAATAGATTAGATTAACTGGCCATGTGTGTGTGCATGTGTGTGTGTGTATGTGTGTGTGTGTGTGTGTGTGTGTGTGTGTGTGTGTGGATTGGATTTCAAACAAAAATTATCTCAGTCCATTTCAATGATTTTTTCTTCTTTCAGAGATATTCAAACTCTGCTTTCATCTGATCTGATCTAACTGACAGTCTAACTGTTTCCTGTTGTGCCATACAAAATTTTCCATTATGTTTCCTTTCAAACTGTATAAGTTTTACAGTATATTTCCCCAAGGAAAAAAAAACCCACCTCCTGCCCATGCCTTCCCCTCTCCCCCCATTCTTTCTCTCCCTTCCTCCATCCCTTTTCTTTATGCATCTACTTTTACTCTGAAAAAAAAAAAAGAGATAAACTGCACAGATTTCCAATGGTTTTCACACTGACCAACTAAGCAATGAATGTAAACAAATGTGGGTGGACAACCCTTTGGTTTCCAGTTGTCAGTCTACACGAAAGCTGCAAGCTAGCCAAATGCCACTCCTGTAAACTTCCTGTTGGGACAGATCTCTTCTGTTTTGAATTCAGCACATGTGCTCTTTAGTCCTGCAAATTTGAAGCAAGACATTACTTTATGATTCATCATTCCAATGCATGATCAATACATACCTTAGGATGACCCACAAGCCTTATCTGCTACCTAAGTATAATGATATAATCAAACCTTGACAACTTTGTTACCTTGACATAAAATTCAATGTCTCTCGTGATGGTTGGGAGCCATTTGCGTAGTTCCCTTGAGGTGTTCAGAGTGTCCTGCAATGCATGTACAGCAAATATAGACTGGTGAATTAAATGTTTAACAAGCACTCCATCAAATCAAACAAGTGGACAACAATACGTTCAATGGGACATACATATACATGTGCACACACACACATACGCACACACACACACACACACTTTCATGCGTGTGCACACAGAGAGAGAGAGAGAGAGAGAGAGAGAGAGAGAGAGAGAGAGAGAGAGAGAGAGAGAGAGAGAGAGAGAGAGAGAGAGAGAGAGAGAAAAACACACACACACTCAAACCACACGTAATGACCATTCCAATGAAGCCTCCCTCTGTTTTAAAGAACTGTTGTTGTTTTTTCTGAAACTTTTCAAACTGACCTCTATGTAAAGATTCCCTCACATTCAAGACCCAACTTTCACACATTGAAGATTTCTTCAGATTGTTCTGAGCTTCCATTCTATTCTTACTTTCTCAAAAAATATGCACACACATGTCAAACAATCACACGCACGCACACACGCATGAACGCACGCACACATGCACACACACACACACACGAGAGAGAGTCAAGTCAAGTCAAGTCAAGTAAACTTTATTATCTCAATTCGAGATATTAATTTAATTTGTTGTCGCACACATTCGCAGCAAATAAACAATAATTTTGTCACATTACCCATTTTCTCACATATGACATACATTCATATAAAAGAATTTGGATTTCAAGGTGACTGTATATAATATAAAATAATACTATATAGAATTACATTCCTACAACGCATTTGACAATAAATTCTAAGATGAGATTTTAAACTAAAATAACACAACTATTCGTTATCTAAATGCAACTGTATGCTCGCTCTGAGTTTAAATATATGCAATCTACATAAAACAAAATGTAACAATAATCCATAGTAAAAAAGCAGTTAAACATCACCTCGGTTCATAAAATCAATGGACAGGGGAATAAAACTTTGTTTAAATCTGACACTTCTGCATTTAACCCGATCGATATCTTCGTCTGACTGAAGAAGGTCATACTGATTTGCAAGAACGTGGGTCTGGTCACACGCAATCTTCTTCGCTTTACAAACAAACACACGGCACCTGTACAGCTCACTCAGACTTTTTTTGTCTCTCACCAACAATTTTTCCTCCCATGTTCACCACTTTCTCAAGCACATTTCTACTCTTCACAGTCAACCCACCATACCAACACATAAATGAGAAAGTTAAAACAGATTCCAAGAAGCATGAATAAAATGTCCCGAAGAATGTCAGTATTCACATGAAATGATCGCAGCTTGCGAAGACAATATAATCTGGTTTGACATTTTTTGTGGACATAATCAACATGGGATTTAAAATTCAGCTTATTATCTATAAAAGTTCCTAAATATTTGTATGATTCAACACATTCTGCTTCAGCACCTTTGATAAAAAGTGGTGGTACAACAACTTTTGGATTCTTTCTAAAATCAATCAACACATTTTTCTTTCGTTTTTGTTACATTCAGATCAAGATAGTTATGATCGCACCAGTCAACAAATCTTTGAACCTCCTTGAAGTAAACAGAGTCAGAGTTGGAAAGATCCACAAGTGCTGAGTCATCTGAATATTTAATGTACAAAGTTGAATCACTTCCTGAACAATCATTTGTGTACAGAGTAAAAAGCACTGGAGATAAAACAGTACCCTGGGGTGCGCCAGTTGAAATGACTCTGGAAGACGAAACAACACTTTGATATCAAACAGACTGTGTCCTCTGTGTGTGAGTGTGAGAGAGAGAGAGAGAGAGAGAGAGAGAGAGAGAGAGAGAGAGAGAGAGAGAGAGAGAGAGAGAGAGAAAGAAAAGAATTAGATGTCAACTGCCACCAGAACAATATACTGATTATCTGTCAGATTTTGAAATTGGCCAGTTATACATTACAATAAAACTTAGTAAAGTTCTCTCTGTAATAATATATCATCACCATATCTTTTTTTCTTTTCACAACAAAGTTACAAATTTCTGATGCTTGTTAGTTGCTATCATTTTTAAAACAATCTGGGCTCAAAGATTAGCTGACAATACAAAGTGGCCATAACATCTTTCTATTTGTACAGGTTTAAAAGAACTAAAATAGATTTTCAGTTATTGGCTGATGAAGACAGACAATGTTTACAATTAAAAAAAAAATAGTCAAACTGATAGATTTGATTAAAAACAAAAGAGCATGGTGTGTAAAAAAAAAAAGTCTTCTACTTATTTCTGACTTAATATACTTAACCTTGTGATGTGTCGCATTACAAAACAAAACCTCACACTAGTCAGAATCACAAGTATGTATGACCACTATCTTGATCTGCAACTCCTAGTGTAACATTACCACAAACCAAACATCACAGATGTAACAAAATGCAAAACTAAACACTGACAAAAACACTCAAAAAGTCATAGTCACAATGACGTACAGGGCCATCATCAACCACAGCAAATATGACATCAACATCAACCAAAATATCATACTTCGTCAAAAGCTGACACTGATGCAAACTTACCAGTCGTGGTCTTGGTGGACGTTTCTTCAGTTCCTCTGAACACAGAAAATCAAGGACATTAAATATCACTTAATTTCCTTTCCACCTAGTGCTAGCAATTTTGTAAAACTGGTCCCAGCACTTACTACCCTGTACTTTCACTCAACAACCAGTGTCATGACTGGTCTCAGAGAAGTGAAAGCCAGTAACACTATTATTTGTTTTTTAAAATTAGTGACATGTTTTAAGCCAGTAACAACATAATTTATAAATTAGTTACACATTTTATCTAAATCTATTACTGATGACCAGAGACTTTTGTGTTTATAATGTGACTTTGTACATTTTCCACACATGTCAGAGTTTGTTTTTTGCTCATTTGTTGAAGTTGAAAATTTTGATCTTTTGTTTTACAGACTGACAGACAGACAGATAGATGGATATAGATCTATACATTATGTGTGTGTGTGTGTGTGTGTGTGTGTGTGTGTGTGTGTGTGTGTGTGTGAGTGAGTGAGTGAGTGAGTGAGTGAGTGAGTGTGTGTGTGTGTGTGTGAGTATGTGTGTGTGTGTGTGTGTGTGTGTGTGTGTGTGTGTGTGTGTGTGTGTCACTGTGTGTGTGTGTGTGTGTGTGTGTGTGTGTGTGAAATTCTGTGTCGCTTCATATCCTGTATTTTGCAATGACAATAGTGGCTCTGTGACATTTAGCGTAACACTTTACACATTGTCCCTTACTGAACAGCTATTGAGACTGTGTTACATACATAAATGTGGAAGTGGAGCAGGAAACAACTGCATAAAAACAATGTAAAAACTATGGTTAGAACTGTTTGACATTACTTTTCATAATTTCACATGTGACAACTGCAGCAGTTGTATGACATTCACTGGATTTTCTGTGGAGGGCTGTAGGGATGAACAGAGGATGGACCATGTCAAAAAGGCCTTCATTTTTTTCTTTTCCTCTAACAAAGTGCATGTCAATAAGAAAACTGCATGCTTGTCTGTGTAACAGTAATGTCACCATAAAATAGGACACATTTGGTGAAATTTAGGTGGCAATCACACGACCTTGGCTTCTTGAAAGGCAAAGTATGATTCACATTACAGAACAAATACCCGGAAAAATTCATAACTCGAGGCTTATTAATTTTTGGTTAATGGTAACGCGTGAACCGTTTAAGGCTAACTCACAAGCAAACACCCGGAAAATGTCATAAGTCGATGCTTCTTTTTGGTTACGGTGACGCACGAACTGTTCAAGGCTAAACTCGCTAAAAGAATTCGAAAACTAGGGGAAGTTTTGCCTCTGAGAATCCGAATGCAAGACGGTTGAGCGAAATTGGAAAGGCTGATTCGTTGAAAACTAAAACCAGGCGGTGTCGAGATTTGGGCCAAAGTTAAACATTCATTCCCTCAATGGTTGATAACATGCTCAGATAAAAGAAAACAAAGTTTCTTGAATCACCTTGCTTTTTGATTTCGAGATAGTATCGGTTGAGTCTGGCGAGCTGTTTTTTTTCTTCGTTTCTGGCCATTATCAAACACAGTAACGACTCCGAACCCAAAGTTTCTTGGCAAGCAACTTTGTGGAGAGTTATCTTCCCGTTAAAGCGATTTTATCTTTTAGCCAGAAACTTTGTTTATTAAGTGATCCTAACACAAAAACAAAAATTATGATCTATGGCTCTAAGGATTAGACAGGTGAATGGAAGTCAGCTGATGATGCAAACACATAATTCATCCAAAAAGCATGACGAAAATAAAAAGATCTAAACATTCTGCCATAATGGTTGAATACACGGAAGCGCTAAGTAAGTGCTTATTTCCCAGCTGAGTGACCTGTCTAAATCCGGTAGTCGTAACGGAATTTATATTTTAATGTTCGTACTGCATGCTAAAAAAAAAAAAAAAAAAAAAAAAAAAAAAAAATCCTAAATCTGAATTGAAATGAGGAGCACATTGACAAGAAGTTGCTGCATTTCCTGAATGTAAAAAAATGGAAAGGATTTGGGTTCATTTTTTTAAATAACACCTATCATTTTTGATGGGCATATTCAAAGTTCAGTTGATAAAGCTGTAAAATGATTGGAATAATAAACTACTAGAATGATTGGAATAAAAGCACACACTTTCTCCTACATGGACAACCTCATATACAATGCAGATATCATATCTAGAAACGGTGTGACTAACTTATGCTAGCCTATAACCAAACGTACACCTTACATTTTCAAATATTTTTTTTGACAATAGTCATTTTTAAAACACACACACACACACACACACACACACACACACACACACACACACACACGCACGCACGCACGCACGCACGCACGCACACGTCCACTTGCCCACTCACCTACACATTAAACAAGTCTGCATGCAACGGCAAGTCCAAATTTTATTGATTTACATACAAGTCATCAACAAATATTAATTGACCCCCCCCCCCCTTCCACACACACACACACACACACACACACACACACACACACACACACACTTCACCACACACAACCAGGGGCGTAAAGAGACAGTTGTAGAACGCTTTGTTACTGTTTTGTGGCTCAGTTTGGCTGATTTCACTGTCCCTGATGGTGCCAACGATTAAATTAGTGCTGCAACAGAACGTTCTGATTGTTCCGTTCTATGCAGCGCAACCAATATTCATCTTAAGTAAGAGAAAAATGTAATTATTACGTCAATATTGTAGACGTCTTTCTCCGATTTAACTAACCATGGCATGGATTTTACCTAGCTTTTGCGTTCATTTTGTTGTCTCCCTGACGAAGGCCACGTGGCCGACTGCAACACAAACGGAAATGTTTGGAACTGTGTAAGAGCAGCCTTTAGACCACATGTCGAACTGTTCATCGTCAAAAGCAGACAGAGGAAGAGGTACAACCTCTGTGACAAGATATGCCAAACTTGCCATGATAAGATAATATTGCTTATAGCCCAGCCGACCACAAAGGGCAAAATCAGGGCTGTCACCACGTTAAAATCAACTCACAAGTCATTCATTCACACAAATTCTTAAAATACATTTTCGAAAAACCCATCCGAAAGTTTGTTTAAAATCTTTCCACTGTAAAATCTCAGATCCGATGAAAAATGTTAATTTCTTTTAAGAACTCAAAGATCGCATCAGGCGGAACATCTCTGATCAAGGCTTTCATGGAATCTGCTGTAAAATGTTTGTGTCTCACATCATGCAAGTCCCAACACTCTAAAAGAATATGTTTCATGCCATCATGCAAGGCATTGTGCCGTGAGGAAGGAGACGGTGGCAGACAGGGGAGGTAACCGGGGGATAATATCAAGAGATGGACAGAGCTGTCACTCACCAGCATGGCATAGCTGACGACAGTACTAAATGATGGGAGTTTGTCAGTAAGTCATCAGCGGTACCGATGCAGCGAACTAAGGGCTTTGGGATAAAGTACGTGTCAGTCAATAAGTAAGTTTCCAGATACAGCCTGCTTTGAGGTTGGCGTACCCATCAACATTATGGGCGAGTCTGGGAACTGTAGGATGAACAGCAGCCCAGAACAATTTCACCACCTGGAATTGTCGAGAGCGGCTGACCTGATGAGGATGACATCGCCCATCGATCAATAGTCAATCATTGTGGCACTTGGAAATGACTCAGCCAGCACTAAGTTGCATCAGGCACTAAATCGACTTTGAACTCTGTGTGTGTGTGTGTGTGTGTGTGTGTGTGTGTGTGTTTAAGATACCTCATTTTATATATAATATGCCATTCTGTTTGAATGAAGTGGAGAAAATGAGCGGTATTCTTTTTACATTTAAAGTACCATTCTAGCACACGCCTGCACATGTTAAGAAAATGACAGGCCCCAATTATTTCCATTCGGCTTATCAGTTTTCCCTCTGCTGAGCGCGGAAATAATGGCGAAGCTTCGTTCTGCGTTTGAGTTCGTGAGATTTATTTGTTACGTGGGCAGGGCAACTGGACGAAACCTGGTGAATTATTTCGTCAAAAATCGTCAGGGAATAGCTATTATTTTAACCTAATCGTTTTCAGAGCACATGCGGTGAAGTTATATGTCCCGTCCCTGCTTTCCTAGGATGGTTATCCCCGTTTGCCGTCTGTCTGGATGTGGATTTTGGATGTGAATGTAAAATGTGACAAACAGAAGTAGTCTGCAACAGCCCAGTCAAGTCACTGACTGAATGATGGTGTGGTGAAATGACCAATATCCAGAGCTCCAAAGAACTTTTTTTTTCCAGATGAAAGCATGTACAGGAAGTCGCAGGGTGACCACATGAACAGCCATATTCACGTGTAATTTCTGTCAGTGTCAGACAGGAAGAAGTTCTTACGGACAATCTTTTCGCAGTCTGAAGTCTGTCTGTACTGCAGTCGTGGACAATCCCAATGGTTTGTTGTTTATCGGGTAGAGTTACAAGTGCTGTTGTCGACTGAATTGTGCATGAGTTACACAGGTGACCCTGAAGTTTGCGTGGTTGGCCTAGAGGTTAAGGTTTTGGGACTCAAATTCCAAAAACGTAAGGAATCATAGACTTCCAGTATTTAAACATGGTGAAATCAAAGTCCTTTCGGACGGAGGCCCGTATGGACAAGTTGTTTTTGGACTGATTCCCAAATCTTGGTGACAGGCTTTTATATAGAAATGAAAAGGGCAGAGTTGCCTCCCTTTCCTAGTGGGCGTGCCGACTGCCGTGGTTGGTTTCGACAAAATGTGCGTCCGAGTTAACCAACCACTTTCACCAAAGGTGGAATGGTAGATGAAGGTAAATATTTTAGGAGAGTGAGGGGTGGAGGTGGGGGTGGGTGCACGGCAAGGAGGGTGGGTGGGTGGGTGGGGTCTATCCGAAATTACGCCGATATCACCTGGACGACAATATGTTATTATGGGCAGCAAAAATGCCCAATGTTTTATACTGGACGCCAGCGGGACTGCAAACGCGGCGCTGGCCAGGGAACTGGGACGACTGTAATGAATGGAGAGACTTACGTCCTGGTGGCCAGATGACAGCTTAATTGTCTTTGTTGCCAGACTGAGGTTTGTGTGGATTCAGGCAGGGGATGACGTCTTGGTGGCAGGTTCCATGCGCCATTCTCATCACACACGCATATGTAAAGGAGATGACCGTCTTGTCGGTAGGATTATACACACACGTGTGTGAAGAATGACATATATTAGGGTCTCTGCGACTGGGCATGCCGAATTCCCCCGTTAGGGTTGGGGGATATGGTTTTAAATCTGAGTCAATAGTTGTGCTTCTTCGATGAATACATTGTTCGACTACTGTTCGCTGAAATGGTGAGTCTTATGGTGTCTGACCTGTATGCACAGGCCACTGGCTGACCCACCCAATGTTGAGTTTTAAAACCTTTCTTATCAAACCTACATAATGTAAAGTTTCTGGTCCCTCCTCGGTCTAAATTGTATTTGGGGATAATGCCAACGCGAAGTTTTTTAGTAGTTCAACAGCATGAGGTGCACCAGAGAGAAAGAAAGAAAGAAAGAAAGAAAGATAGAGAGATAGATAGATAGATAGAGAGAGAGAGAGAGAGAGAGAGAGAGAGAGAGAGAGAGAGAGAGAGAGAGAGAGAGAGAGAGAGAGAATCTCTTGACTTTCTATCACACGCCGAATCTGTGATAATTTTCTCTCTCTCTCTCTCTCTCTCTCTCTCTCTCTCTCTCTCTCTCTCTCTCTCTCTCTCTCTCTCTTCGTGTGTGCAGGATGTCTGTATAAGTGAGTGCGTCCGCCACTTTGTACGCGCGCCGTGAAAGTATGAAAACGTATGTCGTATATCTAGAGAATAGCCTATGTGTAGCGTTTGTCTGTTTGCAAATGCGTATCAACATATAATACGGAGGTGTGTGTGTGTGTGTGTGTGTGTGTGTGTGTGTGTGTGTGTGCGCGCGCGCGCGCGCGCGTGTGAGAGAGAGAGAGAGAGAGAGAGAGAGAGAGAGAGAGAGAG
>JADBJO010005535.1:100000-110000 GCA_016801955.1 Conus betulinus
TCACCTGTGGAGAACTTGGAATGTGCTGTGGGCAAGTCTCTTTACGCCCCGGCATCCCGCCTACTTGGTGAGTCTGCAGCTGGAGGAGAGGCGTCTGCAGACCTATCCCGTCTACCTCCGCTTCCCTCTTGACCACCACAGCACCCGCGTGCTGGTGAGCGGGTGGAACCAAGGGGCGAGCCAAGACGGGTGTGGTGGAAGAGGTGGTGTGAGCCGGGCGCAGCTCTGAGGTGATAGCTGACACGAAGAAAGGGAACGAAGAGGCTTGGTTGGAAACATCCCACCCATCCCCGCCTGATGAACTAACGATGACCTCAGCACTGCTGTTGGCAGAGTCAACACAGGCGGGGAAGAGGGGTCGCGGATCGACGTCAGTCCTGGAGCCTGGTTCCTTCATCGGACAGTCCGCACTGGTGGACAACGACAGGTGGGGAAGGGTCGTTCTGGACATGCTTGGCGCTGTCCTGGCCCAGGAACACCGTGTTCAGGGGGATGCCGTAACGTTTCTTCAGGCTGTGCAGCTCCATGCGCAGACGGCTGTTGTCCCCCTCCAGGTCCGCGATGCGGTTCTCCAACATCAGGTCGTGCAGGGCGACGCTTCTCGCGGGACTTGCGTGCTGCCTGTGATGATGATGACAGAGAGAGAGAGAGAGAGAGAGAGAGAGAGAGAGAGAGAGAGAGAGAGAGAGAGAGAGAGAGAAGTCATTGACTCATTACTGACAATGTCTTCATTTTTTTTTTTTAACCTGCTTCTTTCTTTCTTTTACTTGGTCCTCTGGTTGTACTTTACATGGACAAAATGGTCGAGTGCGCTCCTATTTTGCTTTTAAATTTTTTAAAAGAAAACACTGGTGGTGAAAAATAGCATATAGGCAGTTCATCCCCTGCCACCCCAAAACTCTTTTCTGCCTATTTAGGACACAATGGGGGCTGATGGCAGATTGCTGGAACATTAATGAATAAGACTGAAGCAACAAACCTGGGCGTCACATTTTTTTTTTTTCATTCAAGACAACTTTGTGGACCTCCTACTTCTGTTGTGCAACAGCTGAAGATTTCCGGGTGTCTTGTTGGGTCAGTTGTTTAAAGCACTGAAACTGCAGCCAACTAATGTAGGTTTGAATCCCGCTGGCGTCCAAACAGAACATGCGTTGTCGATCTGGCGGTATGGGGTTAGTGTCAAAACCTACCTACCCCCTCCCTCTTCCCCAACACTCTCTAGGTAGAGTTCTTCCCGTTTTTCATTTTGATAATTTGAGATGAGTGGGGATATTAATCTAAATATTACTAGCTCAGTTGAAGATGTCTACCCCGCCTCTTCATATTCCTCCTTTTTCTTTTTCGTTTCTTTAAACATGTGCCTCTGCGATGCCACTATGAAAATGGCAGACAGATGTGTGCATCTACTCGTTTGTTTGTTTGTTTGTTTTCAACGCACACCCCCATGTCTCCGAGCTGCTTCCTTCTTCCCTCTCCCCCTCTCTTCCTTGACCTAATTTTTCATTTTCCTCCGAGAGACATCGCAGGCGGAGGATAATGTTGAACGACCAATGCTTATCTCCTCTCTCCTATTTTGAGGGGGTGGAGGATAATATCAAGCAGAAACGGTCACCACCATAATCTAAACAAAGAAATAAAAGAACAGTTGTACAAGTGTGCAATTAACCATAATCAAGACATTTTGCACGGTAAATATGGTCATCGTGACTATATTACAAATGTAAGTTGTCAGTAACACAATTGAGAATGATAAGAACAACCAAGACAGAGCCCGAAGTGTATACAATTATTTGCTCAGTTTGAGTAATTTTGACAAGTTTAGCAGGCACCTAAACACACACACACACACACACACACACACACACACACACACACACACACACACACACACACACACACACTTGAAAGTGTTAGATTCAGATATTTCTGACCGAACTGGCACAGCTTCCAGGACATCAAACGCAAAAGGAATTGATCACCTGCTGCTTCATTCATGTTATATATACAGTTTCTAGATATTTTCTTTTTCTCTTGACAGTCCATGTAGTCGTCTTTCCCCTTCTTTTCTTGCTGTCTTGCCTTCATCATCAACATCTCCTCCCCTCTGTTACGCTCCCTTTCCTCCCACTGAGGCGTCATTTCCATACTGCTCATTCCACCGCCCCCCCCCCCCCCCCTTCCTCCTACACACACACACACACACACACACACACACACACACACACACACACACACACACACACACACATACACAGAGCCGCTTCCAGATCTGTCTTGTCGTAACCCTAACCTCCATAATCCACAGGAAGCCGTCAGTTTCAGGTCGAATGAGGCAACCCACCAGAGAACACTCAGCACTGCTGCCGACTCACTACGCTGGCACTGAGTGCTCTGATCAAACCTATGCGGGTCACCTCTTAAGTCCCCTACTGACACCAGAAATTGCTTAGACGCGGACGCCGCGTGAATGTGCGAGTGCCCCCTTGGCTGTCATCCTTTCGTCTAGTTCAAGCTGAACATACCTCATTATTCTTCCGTCGTTTTTCCCAGTATGTCCGATCCTTCAGGTTCTCGGGCATGAAGGTTCTCTGTCGGCGGACGGCTCCGGGACAACAGGAGGAGAGAATGGCGGTGGAGAAAGAGGAGCCGGGAGACAGCCTCCCTTCACCGTCACACTTATCGCAGCCGTCGCCAGCCCCCCCTCCCGCATCTCTGCCGAGGTTCCAACCCTCCCGACTCTCACCGGAAGCGTCAAAGTCTCCACCTGGAGACGCCTGGAGATCCTTCTTGAGCAGGACATCCTCAAGCCTTTTTTCGCTCAAAAGGGGGACGATCGGAGGCAACTATCGAAACATCAGTCCTTGTCTCTCCCCCTTCTTCTTCTGGACCGGGAGAGACGGTCTCGGCGTCCCGGATGGGAAGCCTGGGGAGGAGGAGGGAGGGGCACTGCACAGTCGGGGCGTACTTCTCCGCAGGGGGCTCCCCTTCTTCTTGTCCTTCTCCCTGACCGTTGTTTCCCGTTGCCAGCATTCTGAAGCTCAGGTCCAACAAGGGCGATCTTTGCAAGGAACCTAGTCTGAAAACACACCATTTTTGAACTGTGAAATCATTTGTAGCTTCAGCAACAGTAGTGCTGACAGTGTTGTTGTTGTGGTGGTGGTGGTGGTGGTGGTGGTGGTAGTAGTAGTAGTAGTAGTAGTAGTAGTAGTAGTAGTAGTAGTAGTACTAGTAGTAGTAGTAATTGTATCAGTAGAAGTTGCAGCAATATTGGTATCAACAGCATCAACAGCAGTTGTAACAGCAACAGTAACTAAATAGCTGACACAGTAGACGGCAGCAGCAGCAGCAGCAGCAGCAGCAAAGGTAGCATCAGGAAAGGACAGGAAGAAGAAACATGTAATCGTACGGGACAGTCGTAGGTAGAAGCAACAGCGGCAGATGTAACGAATTTTGAAAGAGCTTTACCAAAATTTCCTGCTTGCAAAAGTACATCTCATGTCCTGTATGCGAGCAAAGAGAGAAACCCTAACATCGGATCTGGAGAGGGAGAATACAACTCAGAAAGCAAATGTTACCAAAAGACATTAAAAGGGGCCCTTGGTCATATGGCTGGAGCGTTTGCCTGCGCAGCTGAAGATCATGAGTTCAAGCCACTCGTAAAGTCAAGGGGGTGTTTTTTTTGGGCTTGAAATCCTCTGTCCACGAAGCAGTAAATGGGTACCTGATTCAATTCAGGAAAGGTTGAAGGCGGCGGAAGGAGACGGATAGGCTCCGCCTCCCACGATGCCGTGTCCAAGACACAGTGAACCTCTGACAGTTCACAGCCCCTACGGCCAATAGACTATGGGAACTTAACCCTTCCTTTTCAATTAAGCAAGACACTAAAAATCAGATATACTGACCGTGTTGCTGATGAACAAGTGCAACATACCCTTATATGAAGATCTACTGATATCAGCTAAGAAATAAAGAAAACAAACAAACAAAAAAACAAAAAAAAACTAGGTTGGTATGGTCATTATATAAAAAAAAAATATCCGAAGGCCTAGCTGAAACAATCCTCCGTGGAACTGTTGAGGGAAGGAAACGAAGGGAAAGACATTAAAAAAGCCAACGATAGACTGAAAGCACTGCAGAAAGTACAGGGTAAACATCTGCAGAAAGTACAGGGTAAAACATCTGCAGAAAGTACAGGGTAAAACATCTGCAGAAAGTACAGGGTAAAACATCTGCAGAAAGTACAGGGTAAAACATCTGCAGAAAGTACAGGGTAAAACATCTGCAGAAAGTACAGGGTAAAACATCTGCAGAAAGTACAGGGTAAAACATCTGCAGAAAGCAACAGGGTAAACAGCAGAAAGAAGGGTAAAACAAAAGAAGAGAAAAAAAAAAAAAAAGAAAAAAAAAAAGAAGAAAAGCAGTGAAATGATGATGATGATGATGATGATGATGATGATGATGGTGATGATGATGACGACGACGACGACGACGACGAAAAAAAAAAAGAAGGAGAACAAGAAAGGAGAAGTGGGAGAAAGAGAAGGAAGAGAAAATAAAAAGAGCAAGAGTCAAAAAAAGGAAGAAAAATTAAGGAACTGACACTCTCCTTTCCGTTCCAACACACACACACACACACACACACACACACACACACACACACACGCACGCACGCACGCACACCACATCACACATCACATCACGTCACATCACATCACATCACATACTATCATATCACATATGCATGTGCAGACCACACTACAGGTAATGTAAGTTACCTCAGCTTCTTCTTCTTCTTCTTCTTCTTCTTCTTCCTCACACCCCCTTCGTTACCTGCTCATCAAGCTGTCAAGTCTATGGCAGTCAGGTCTGTTGAACCGAAGCAAGTGACATCGCCCCAGTCAAGGCGTTACGAGAAGAGGCCTGCTAAATCTCGCTTTCCGATAAACCAGGGGTGAAGAAAAAAGACAACCACAGGCCCGACAGAGATAGACCTGTCTCGTCGCGCCGTGTCGTGGAGTTGTCTGATAACATTACATAAATGAAGCGAGTGCAGACTCCCGACGTCTTCGGTATGCGATGCAGATTTGATAATCTTGACGGACTGCTGCGGATGTACGCCACGAGGAACTCTGTGTGTGTGTGTGTGTGTGTGTGTGTGTGTGTGTGTGTGTGTGTGTGTGTGTGTGTGTGTGTGCCCGCGCATGCGAGCACGCGAGCGAGTATGTATTTATGTGCGTATTGGATGTGTGTGTTGTTTGTATGTGTGAGTGTATGTGTTGTGTGTGTGTGTGTGTGTGTGTGTGTGTGTGTGAGAGAGAGAGAGAGAGAGAGAGAGAGAGAGAGAGAGAGAGAGAGAGAGAGAGAGAGAGAGAAAGCTTGAGCTTTGCGTGCGTGCGTGCGTGTGTGTGTGTGTGTGTGTGTGTGTGTGTGTGTGTGTGTGTGTATGTGTGTGTGTGTGTGTGTGTGAGAGAGAGAGAGAGAGAGAGAGAGAGAGAGAGAGAGAGAAAGAGAGAGAGAGAAAGGGAGAGAGAAGGGGGGAAGGGGGAAAGGGAGAGAGACAGTGGTACGGGGAGGGGAGAGGGAGGCGGTAGTGTCACAGACGTGTGCGTGCGTGTGTGTGTGTGTGTGTGTGTGTGTGTGTGTGTGTGTGCGTGCGCGCGCGCGAGCGAGCGTGTGTGAGACACGTTTGAAACGATGACGAGCGACAAACAAACGACAAAAACAAACACGGAGAGGGAAAGAGAGAGACAGACAGAGAGACAGAGAGAGAGAGAGAGAGAGAGAGAGAGAGAGAGAGAGAGAGAGAGAGAGAGAGGGAGAGGGGGGGGGGGCCTTCTACGTGTGTGTGTGTGTGTGTGTGTGTGGTGAGGGAACATCCTGTTAACATTAGGATTTCGCGAGACAAAGAACGACCTTGGTGACCGACGTGACGCAGCCCTTTTTCGTCTCTCTCTCTCGTCTCTCTCTCTCTCTCTCTCTCTTTCAACTTCATTAAACATTCTCTCTCTCTCTCTCTCTCTCTCTCTCTCTCTCTCTCTCTCTCAACTTCATTTAAACATTCTCTGTCTGCCCCCCCCCCCCCCCCCCCTCTCTCTCTCTCCCGAAAAATCATTAACCCTTATCTTCAATCTCCATGCGCAGGCGCCTTCGTCACTCTTGCCTCCCCTCCCTTTTCCACTTTCCCCTCTTCCTCATAGTAAACCCTACATCTCTCACGCGGCGTCCTCTACATGCATGCGCGCGCGGGCGCACACACACACACACGCGCGCGCGTGCGCGCACGCGCACTTGTGTTAACAAACTGTTTAGAAACTGATGCATGGCTTTGGTGGGTTGCTTTCCGACATTTGTACAATCAAACACAGGGAATTCACTTTGGACGTCGTTTTCTATCAAATTTGAAAATAAAAAAAAAGTCGTCAAGAAATATACTTGTTTTATTTACTTTTTTTTTTTTTTTTTTTTTTACTTCTCTCTTTTAAATGATCATTTTTCGGTTACATATTCGCTGGCGATGATTTTCGTCGTGGGTCTCCAGCGACCCATGCCTTCTGTAAAGGACTATGCCTTTCTAGGCGTCGAGGGTCTCCAGCGACCCACGCTTTCTGTAGAGGACTAGCCTCGCTAGATGTCGTGGGTCTCCAGCGACCCACGCCTTCTGTAGAGGTCTATGCCTCGCTAGATGTCGTGGGTCTCCAGCGACCCACGCCTTCTGTAGAGGTCTATGCCTCGCTAGATGTCGTGGGTCTCCAGCGACCCACGCCTTCTGTAGAGGACTATGCCTCGCTACATGTCGTGGCTCTCCAGCGACCCACGCCTTCTGTAGAGGTCTATGCCTCGCTACATGTCGTGGCTCTCCAGCGACCCACGCCTTCTGTAAGGGATGCCTCGCTAGATGTCGTGGGTCTCCAGCGACCCACGCCTTCTGTGGACTATGCCTCGCTACATGTCGTGGGTCTCCAGCGACCCACGCCTTCTGTAAAGGACTATGCCTTGCTAAAGGTGGGTCTCCAACGACCCATGCGTCTGTAGAGGACTAGACTATGCCTTGCTAGATGTCGTGGGTCTCCAGCGACCCATGCCTTCTGGGGAGGACTATGCCTTGCTAGATGTTTTGGGTCTCCAGCGACCCATGCCTTCTGTAGAGGACTATGCCTTGCTAGATGTCTTGGGTCTCCAGCGACCCATGCCTTCTGTAGAGGACTATGCCTTGCTAGATGTCGTGGGTATCCAGCGACCCATGCCTTCTGGGGAGGTCTATGCCTTGCTAGATATCTTGGGTCTCCAGCGACCCATGCCTTCTGTAGAGGACTATGCCTTGCTAGATGTCTTGAGTCTCCAGCGACCCATGCCTTCTGTAGAGGATTGCCTTGCTAGAGGTGGGTCTCCAGTGACCCACGCCTTCTGGAGAGGACTATTTCTACCTATGTTTTTTTTTTACCCCCCCCCCCCCCCTTGTTTCTTGACCACCACCCCCCCCCCCCCCCCCCCCCCCAAAAAAAAAAAAAAAAAAAAAAAAAAGTACAGCTGCGGGCTATGCTTAATCGACAAAGTCATGGAATTTCATGGAGATAGCTTAAAAAAAAAAAAAAAACCGCTCTGATAATTTATCAAGTGAAAATCATGACTGCGGGTCATTTGATACACACGACTTGTTTCGAGAGGTAAAGCCCTTGTCACAAAAGCCAGTCTCTCGCTCCAGCCGAAGAAAAAGGCCTTGTCCCTGCGCGGCTCTAGCTCTTTCGCTGTTCTGTGGTCACAGCAGGTCAGTTTGCAAGGAAGTACAATGGCGTGCAGATCGACCAGCGAAGTGACTTGGACGTGGAACTCATTCCGCGCTTCGGCGATTCACTCCTAGTTGTTTCTTCGACGCAAGCGGAGGTGCTGTGACTTCGTTACTTTAAGAGCAGCTAAAGTACAGGCAGAACTATGTTTGACATAGACTCTGAAGGCGAGGACGTGTGCTGATTCCTCAAAGTGCTTGCTCTTGCGACCGCGTTTTGTCTCGCGACATTGACCACCCACGGCAAATAAGCGAGAGTGATCAAATGCCGAGTCATTAGACAGGAGTAGAATACTCAATTTTCACAGCAGAAACACTCGCACAGTGACGTTGATCGACTAGACAGAGCATATGACCACAATTCGTTCAAAAGACTCTCATCTCCACGGGGCGAAGGTGAAGGTCGTGCGCTAGGCAGACCATCATGCCACTGGGCATGATTTTTCTTTTGTTTTCGTTTTCTTCCTCAAAGGCAGGCACAAGTAAGACCACACGTTTGTTTTCACTTTCAGATTTAGTGTTAAACACAGTTCTTATTGTAACTGTGACAGAAATAACGAAGCAAGAACTCCCCCTACAAAGCATTGGAGAAAAAAATTACGGAGTGAGATACTGTAGTGAGGATTGAGTTCTTTTCTCCGAGTCCTGTGACCAGTTGACAGGCAAACCGCTATCCCGTGAACTTGCCTCATGTGACAACCAAATTATGAGGCCGGGGATAGATCGAGCCCTACAAGAAGTAACTACATCCAGGCGAGTTCGTGATGAGACTCAATCGCGTCGTGTTAATAGTAAGCATGGACACGAACAATGCGCAGTGATAGGCAGGGCATTAAGCGTCTGCCCCGTGTCACGCCTGGTCGATGGGGGATGGGAGATTTGGTCTTCAATTGTTCATTGGTCTACAGTCATTAAAGACAGTCACCACAGCCAGAATACGCTGCAGCTTTTGTGTGCACGCGAGCTTCCTTCCTGGTCCTCCTATGCTTAAAAGTTCGCCAACATTGTGTATGTTGATTTACTGCCCTTCGCTCTGTGTGTGTGTGTGTGTGTGTGTGTTTGTGTGTGTGTGTGTGTGTGTGTGTGTGTGTGTGTGTGTGTGTGTGTGTGTGTGAGAGTGTGAGAGAGAGAGAGAGAGAGAGAGAGAGAGAGAGAGAGAGAGAGAGAGTTTGTGTGTAATTGTACATGTTAATTGTGATGCGATGTTGACAGCCACCACATCCTCTGTCTCTCTCTCTCTCTCTCTCTCTCTCTCTCTCTCTCACACACACACACACACACACGCATACACACACAGAGTGATTCCTTCCGGTTATAGTTTTTTTACGTGACTTTGCAACGCTAGTCTTGACCCCCCCCCCCCCCCCCCCCCTCCCTTCCCTTCCATCCCTTTTCCCTCTCACTCCCTTACCTACAACTGTCTGGCTTTCGTGCATGCCCATGTGACGATGCAACTGTTGATAACGTTAAACAGAATTTTGACATTAACAAGCCGACACCACCATTCCCCCCCCCCCCCCCCCCCCCACACACACACACACACACACGCACCTTCCTCAGCTGAGTCTTGCATCACAGATGGCGTTGCTGCAACGCTCTCTTCCCTTTGTTATCTGACAGTGGCCCGATGCCCGTGAATTACATGGCCGAGTATTTCCTTTACCACTTAACGCCGCGACACAAGGACGGCAGCAGTCGCGACACTCCTCTCGCGTCATGCCAACTCACATGTGTCATGAATGCAGCGGACTGTGTCACTCCACGTATCACCGTCAAGGGCTGAACACCACCACCAAGATACGAGAGGTTGTCATCTTTGAACCAAACTGTATCATATCACACAGCATGGGCCGAGAATTTGCAGCCTCCTTTCAGATGACTAATCCCCCCCCCCCCCTCCCCCCCAAACTCCCCTCCCCTTCCATAATCAACTCCACTTGTTGTCACGTTTCTTTGACAACCTGTCGGTCAGACAGACATCAGAAACATGATGGCCCGCTTAACCCTTTCAAAGAAAAGACGGAGCCCTAAAATTCAGAGATCCAGCACTGGAGCCAAGACTGAAGCTCAACACCGGTATAAGCCAGAAAGGTGAATGTTTATCTCTCTTACTCTGAGATCCTGTGTCAAGTTGCGTTGATGGTCCCATAAGAAAACCCTTGGAACCCTATCATCACAACCCCTGGCCCAGCAGTGGAACCAGAATCCATGCTCTAC
>JADBJO010005535.1:115000-117500 GCA_016801955.1 Conus betulinus
ACACACCACTACAAAGGACGCCGACACCACGCCCCTCGCTTCTTCCCCCCCGCTCAGTCTAGCGTGACGGATAAGATTGCGGCAATGCTCTTCTCCATCTTACCAGTTTGCTACACGAATCCCATGACGTGGTTGCATGTTTCGGGCTTGCTATGCATGTCTGCACCTGTGACGCACGTGGCGGAAAACAATTTGGCACATCACATTAAAGGACTAAAACCTCCGGGATCTGAAAGATCGTCATCTTTGATCCTAACAGCGTCTGTTGAGATGTCTCTGCCTCCATTCAGATGACCAAACCTCCCGTTCCATAACAAATTCCAGTAGTTGTCATGTTTCTTCACAACACACATCACAACCTCCGAGATCTGAGAGATTATCATCTTCAAGTCAAGCAGCATATGTTCAGAAGTCTCTGCCTCCATTCAGATGACCAAACCTCCCGTTCCATGGTGACGTCAACAACGAGGAGAAAGATTCGGGAATCTCTCCTGTGGCGCAACCCTCGCCTAGCCAAGTCTTGGAACTCCTACAGGACTGAGACACTTGGAAGCCTAGGGGCAAAAGCAAGCCCACGCCTGTCCTTGATGAGGTGAAATTAAGTGAGAACAGGCCAATCATGTGAAACCAGACTGAATCTTTTTTCTTTCGCCTTTTTTTTTTCTTTTGCTGTAAAGGAAAACCTATTTCGTATGTTTTAATCTTGTAAACAAAAGTAAACTTCATTAGTGTGAAATTGCATTTAATTTGTGTCAGTCTATTTGTAATTCAAACACCATTTCATGTATAACCCTGTTTCTATTTCTGTCACTTGGAGCACATGCGCTAGTAAGAATACAAGCGTTAGGTAAACTACACCTGAGCCCTTCCAGACTATTTTAACACTCCTGAGAAAAGTTTGAAAAAACAAATTCTTTCCATGTCCCAGTACCCGGAAAGTTGCTCCTTCAAACACAAGTAAGAGAGAGGGTGGAGGTGAATTCTGCTATAAAAAAAAAACCCAAACTACTCTACATTTTCAAAGCAGAACACAGTCACCGTCTTTCTTCTGGAGAACCACATCCTCCACCCCCTACTCGTCACATCGAAGTGGGGGCTCGAGGTAATTATCCTGCTGAATGATCCTATAGTCATCCTTTGATCTTTATTGTCAGACTGACAACCGACCAACCAACGGACGAGTCTGAACACGGTAACGTCCTTTGCGAAAGTAACAAAAAAAAAAAAACAAACAAAAAAAAAAAAACAACCCCCAAAAAACAAAACAAAACAAACAAACAAAAAAAAACAACAACAAAAACAAAACAAAAAAAAAAAAACCCAAGTACAACATGATCAGCAAACACCAACACCTAGCACCGATGTCTTATGCAAACCTCAACAGGCCCCTGGAAAAATGTCCTAGGACAGATATGGCGTAAGGGGGTCATTTCAGCATCAAATACACACACGCAGACACACACACGCACGCACGCACGCACGCACACACACACACACACACGACTCGCACATACACAAAGAAAGATGACTGCTTCGCCAAGAAGGAAAGGGGGAGTGTGAAGGAAGGGAGGAATACGGGGAGTGGTGGGAAGGGAGGGGGGAGGGGGAGTGTGAAGGAAGGGAGGAATACAGGGGAACGGGGAATGTGAAGGAAGGGAGGAAATACAGGGGAACAGGGAGTGTGAAGGAAGGGAGGAATACAGGGGAACAGGGAGTGTGAAGGAAGGGAGGAATACACAGGGGAACGGGGAGTGTGAAGGAAGGGAGGAATACAGGGGAACGGGGAGTGTGAAGGAAGGGAGGAATCAGGGGAACGGGGGAGTGTGAAGGAAGGGAGGAATACGGGGGGAGGGGGAGTGTGAAGGAAGGGAGGAATACAGGGGAACAGGGAGTGTGAAGGAAGGGAGGAATACAGGGGAACGGGGAGTGTGAAGGAAGGGAGGAATACAGGGGAACGGGGAATGTGAAAGGAAGGGAGGAATTCAGGGGACAAGGAGTGTGAAGGAAGGGAGGAATACAGGGGAACAGGGAGTGTGAAGGAAGGGAGGAATACAGGGGAACGGGGAATGTGAAGGGAAGGGAGGAATACAGTGGATGGGGGGGGAGAGTGAAGGAAGGGAGAAATGCAGGTGAACGGGGAGTGTGAAGGAAGGGATGGACACAGGGGAACGGGGAGAGCAAGTGAAGCGGGGACTGTTTTTCTGCCAACAGTTTGTTTGGTTAGAGATCGTCAGGGTTTGGGGGGAATAGAACAGATGAAAAGGATGGGAACGGGGTGAGGTGGGGGGGGGGGGGGGGGGGGGGGGGGGGGGGGTGTGTGTGTGAGGATAACAGAGAGGGAAGGGGGCGAGAGTGCGGGTGAAGATGCAGAGTTCTGGGGGAAAAAAGATGTCCTCTCAGCCCATTCACCTTACTAAACATCGTCTCTCTCCACTCCTCTCTCTCCCCTACCGTCCCTCGCCATCGTTTCCGGACGGGGTCATTATAATTCCAAAGGTTA
>JADBJO010005535.1:120000-122500 GCA_016801955.1 Conus betulinus
TCTATCTATTTATCCGTCTGTCTCTTTTTCCTTTCGTTCTTCTATGTGTCTGTCTGTCTGTCTATCGTTTTTGTTTGTCTATTTGTCTTTCTGCCTGCCTGTTATTTTATCTACCGAAACTGTCTGCCTATCTACTATTATGTCAGTTTCTCAGTCTATCGATGTATCTGTCTATCTACCAACTTTTGTTCTGTCTCTGTCTCTCTGTCTCTCTCTCTGTTTCATTCTCTCTGTATTTATGTATCAATAAATCAATCAATCTAGCTAGCTAGCTAGATGACTATGCATCATGCATCCATCCATCTATTTACCTATCTGTCAGTCTGTCTGTCTATCTATCTATCTATCTATCTATCTATCTGTCGGTCTGTCTGTCTGTCTGTCCATCTATCTATCTATCTAACCAACCACACAACCACCTCTACATCCATTTATCTATCTGCCTACCTACCCCCTATTCCATCTTCCACATCTATGTATCTGTCCAACCATCGCACTGTCTGTCCCTCCCCCCTCTCCCTTCCTCCCCTGCTCTCTGTCTGTCTGTCTCTCACTCACTCTCTCTCTCTTTTTCTCTCTCTCTGTGTGTGTGTGTGTGTGTGTGTGTGTGTGTGTGTGTGTGTGTGTGTGTGTGTGCACCTACTGACAGATTCTACAGCTGTCAAACAATAACATTTTATAGTTACAGAAGGTTTTACAGATTTCTCGTAATCGTGTGCAAAACTACAGACCTCACAATCAACAAAAGGACAGACGAAAGACGCCACACTGGCTACAGATCCGACAGAAACAGCCCAGTCATGATTTCATAGTGTGCAATTGCTGGCGTGATGACATGTATACAGGACATGCATGGTTACAGAGGCAGCGTAATGCTTCAAATGACAGTCACTGTTACACAACTGTCAGACTGCAGATCACGCTGTCAGATGGTATATGTCAGAACCAGTCTGCCTGTCATAAAGCGAGACTGCATTTCACTGAGCCAGACAGCTTCTCACAGAGCCAGACTGCATATCATACAGCCAGTCAGCTTTACACAGAGCCAGACTGCACATCATACAGCCAGACTGCATGTACTGAGCCGGACTGCAATTCATAGAGCCAGGCTGCATGTTAAGGAGTCAGACTACATGTATCGGAGCCAGACTGCGTATCACTGAGCCAGACTGCCCGTCACAGAGCTAGACTGCATACCATAGAGCCAGACCGCTTACCATAGAACCAGACAGCACATCACTGAGCCAGACTGCATACCATAGAGCCAGACCGCTTGCCATAGAGCCAGACAGCACAACACTGAGCCAGACTGCATACCACAGAGCCAGACCGCATACCATAGAGCTAGACTGCTTACCACAGAGCCAGACAGCATATCACTGAGCCAGACTGCATACCATAGAGCCAGACAACACATCACTGAGCCAGACTGCATACCGGTACCATAAAGCCAGACAGCATTTTCTTGAGCCAGACTGCATACCATAGAGTTAGACAGCATATTCTTGAGCAGACTGCATACCACAGAGCCAGACAGCACATCATTGAGCCAGGCTGAATGCCATAGAGCCAGACAGCAAAAATATTGAGCCAGACTGCATACCATAGAGTTAGACAGCAAACATGAGCCAGACTGCATACCATAGAGCCAGACAGCACATCACTGAACCAGATTGCATACCATGGAGCCAGACAGCAAAATATTGAGCCAGACTGCATACCATAGAGTTAGACAGCATACATGAGCCAGACTGCATACCATAGAGCCAGACAGCACATCACTGAGCCAGACTGCATACCATGGAGCCAGACAGCAAAATATTGAGCCAGACTGCATACCATAGAGTTGGACAGCATACATGAGCCAGACTGCATACCATAGAGCCAGAGTGTATATCAGAGAGCCAGACTGCATATACTGAGCCAGACAGCATACCTTAGAACCAGACCGCATATACTGAGCCAGACTGCATGCCATAGAGCCAGACTGCATATACTGAGCCAGACTATATCATAGAGCCAGACTGCATATACTGAGCTAGACTGCACATTATAGAGCCAGCCTGCATATACAGAGCCAGACTGCATAATCATACTGAGCTAGACTACATATCATAGAACCAGACCGCATATACTGATCCAGACTGCATATACAGAGCCAGACTACATACTGTAGAGCCAGACTGCATATACTGAGCCAGACTGCATATCATAGAGTCAGACTGCATATACAGAGCCAGACTACATACCGTAGAGCCAGACTGCATATACTGAGCTAGACTACATGCCGGAGAGCCAGACTGCATATACTGAGCCAGACTGCATACCATAGAGCCAGACTGCATATACTGAGCCAGACTGCATATACTGAGCCAGACTGCATACCATAGAGCCAGACCACATATACAGAGCCAGACTGCATACCATACAGCCAGACTGCACAGAGCCAGACTACATACCATAGAGCCAGATTGCATATACTGAGCCAGACTGCATATAC
>JADBJO010005535.1:127500-130000 GCA_016801955.1 Conus betulinus
TCTGTTTTTCTTTCTTTCTTTTTTTTTTCGCCGTGTCGCTCGCACGGCGCGTGGATCGTCGGCTCGCGACGCGCTGACGAATGAAGGTCAACAAAACCTGTCAATGTCTACGCTTTTCCTTCTTTCTCCATTTTAAATGGCGCAGCTTAGAACGACGATCACCACGTCGGTGGCGATAGTAATGATAACGAAAAAGAGGTAATAGGATTACGTTTTCATTCTATAATGTAAAATATGACTCAATTTTATGCAACTGTCCAGACATTTCATGTCTTTTTATCTTCATTAAAGCAAATACAGAATTGCTGAGCCGATAAACAAAGGAACAAACAAATTACGAAACAAACACTACGCGTTTCGACCTGCTGCGTCCTCTTCAGGCAGGAGAAGTAACATTCAAAGCAATGGAAACAAGGGATGAACAGTCATTCATCTTTTCAATCTTAGTGCAAACTCGTGTCATGGTTGGAAGACTAAAAATACGGAACTGAACAAAAGAAAAGAGGAAAGTAGTTGGAGGGGAGATGGTACAGACTAAAATGATGACAATAATTTCAGAAATAGTAATATGCTGATATGATAACAACAACAATAACAATTGTAATAGTAATAATGACAATAACGATAGAAGAAGAAGAGAAGCAGAAAGAAGAGCAGTGACTACTACTACTACTACTACTACTACTACTACTACTACTACTAGTAGTAGTAGTAGTAGTAGTTGTAGTAGTAGTAAAAGTAATAGGTTTAGTGGTGGTGGTGGTGGTGGTACTTGTATCAGTAGTAGTGAATGACGATGATGATATATGAAAATGGGAAAAAATAAGTCAGATAAGATCTAAGAAATGGACGATAAGTCATAAAAGTAGTATTGCTGTTGCTGCTGCTGATAATAATAAAAACAAAACAAAACAAAAAAACAAATCATTACATGAAATCCAAGAAATATACAAATACATATGAATTACACACACACACACACACACACACACACACACACACACACACACACACACACACGCACGCACGCACGCACGCACGCACGCACGCACGCACGCACGCACGCACGCACGCACGCACACAGAGGAAAAAAGTTCATCACAAAGTATTAACAGTGAAAACATCGTTTAAAAAAAACCCATTCAACCAGGACTGTTTGACAACGATACAATTAGATTTAAGCGCAGCCTTGCCATCACTAGGTGTTTTGAAGCCACTTCCTGTGTCACATTCCCTTTTCAAAGTCAAAACCCACCAGATGTCATGCGGCAGACAGAAAAAATAACTGTTACAGAACAGCGCGTGGATATGATGTTTGTAACCGACACTGACGTAAACCAAAACGTCAACACGTTAAGATGGGCCGGTTGGATGTAGGGCACCGATTTGCTTTCAACCTTTTGCGTTAATTGACTCACTTTTGATTAAGTGATTGCGTTCCTCCGTTGCCCGTTCTAGAAAGGCTGATTCGAAGCCTTCATTAGGGAGGCCTGAAAGACACAGTGTTTGTATCAAAATTTAAAATCTGGTATGTCCAATTGTCAATACAATGACCGTACCACTGGACAGGAAGAAAGTAGACATGTCATTAAAAACAGCATTTTCCCTTCTTGCTTTTCCTGCAGCGAGGAAGTTCAGAGTGGATAGGGATCACTTCAGCCGGTGTTCTCCATTACAGAATAGATGAACAAGGTTTTCTTAAGTTGGGGGGAATAATTGTGACATACATCACTAAAACAGTATCAGAAGAATAAAGACGAGGGCTGTCCAGATTCTCACGTCAAAAAGCCATGCCACACTGCCAAACATTTATGGTAGAGTATGTCTTCTCGACACAAATGTCTGTAATCGATGGACAAGAAATTCCCCATCTCCATCAGTACCTATGTATACTCTCTCTCTCTCTCTCTCCTCTCTCTCTCTCTCTCTCTCTCTCTCTCTCTCTCTCTCTCTGTGTGTGTGTGTGTGTGTGTGTGTGTGTGTGTACTTTTCTGTCTCTGTGAAAAGTCTCTGGGGCTCTGCGCTGCGCTGCGCTGTGGAACTGTTCACCAGATCCCCCCCCCCCCCCCCGGGTTTCTCGGCTGAAACTGTGTGCCATGGCCTTGGTTTCTGCAAAATGGTTTTCCATGTCCATTCTGCAGTGTGTCACCTTACAACAACAAGAACAAAAGTCATTGTATATCAGGTTTAAAATGTGCCCATAAAACGGTACATGACGGGTAATACGTTAAGGCCCAACTACGACACAATTCTAAGTCCACGATATCCTGATTACAATAATTAAAAGAGCACCTCAAGGGTGTTGAAAAAGGCTTCAATTACGCAGTTGCAATTAGTTCACAGTGTCTATAATACAACATAGGAGATGTGAAAAAAAAAAAGTTTTCAATGACACAGTTCAAACTTCACAATGTCTCGATCAGAGTATATGAAATAGCAAAGCAAAGGTGGGAAAAAAAGGTTTATGATGACACAGCCTATAAAAAGGTTTATGATGACA
>JADBJO010005535.1:137500-140000 GCA_016801955.1 Conus betulinus
GACAGCTCCATCCTCTCCAGCTCTGTATGTGGGAAACAACAGGACGATAAGTAGATGAAGCTGACAGCTCCGTCCTCTCCAGCTCTGTGTGTGGGAAAACACAAAACGGATCTGAGGTATTGGTCGCTGACAGCAATGTTTTCAACGAACAAGTGGGGTAACTCTTTCTCCCCATGATGAAATTATTTACTCGCCCATAACTCCCAAAGGAATGTTGCTTAGAACTCCAAATCGCCCGGCGGAAATTAAAACAAAGAGCACGCAGAACGAACAAGGAGAACTGATTTCTTTTTTTTTATTTGTTTTGTTTTTGTTACGGATGGTGTGGTAGGGGTGGGTATTACTGTCTGACTTTCACTTTCAAAAGTTTGGATGCGTGTAGCGATTATTCCCTACACACACACGCCACACCACACGAACATGGACAGCCAGACAACTGCAGTACACACACAAGGAAACTCACTTCCTAAGAGATCAACTGATTCTCACATGAACGGGAGTGATTATCAGCGAAAACATTCGATGAACCAGGAACTGGTGGACTTCAAACGAGAACTCCTGCAACGACAACGCCTATTGCATAATTCTCGAGTTCTTGAAGTTTGACGTACGGAGGTACGTCAAGGGGCGATGATCCGTCTGCAGGACAAACCTGACTCCCTAAAGGAACCTAACAAATTTCTGCACAGCCCAGACAATGGCTAAACACTCCCGCTCAATAGTACTGTACGCCTTCTCACGATCCAGCTTTTTTTCGACTAGCGAACACGACTGATGAAGAACCTCGCCATTCTCCTGAAGCAAAACTGCACCAAAGCCAACAGAACTAGTACCCGTCCTGAGATTAAAAGGATTACCTGATCTAAGTAGAAACAGCACATGTGCAGAAGACAAGATTCCCTGAATCTTTCTCAAAGCTTCATCACACTCAGGAGCCCCCAAAATAGATCTTCCAGCACGACTATCATCTTTGATCAAACCACAGTAGAGCACTCAAAGTAGCAAACCCAGGAACATATCTTCTGTAAAAATGGAGCAACCCCAACAAAGAGCTGACCTGCTTCCTGGTAGCAGGAGTGGATACCTTCAAAATCTTATCAACCTTCTTCCCTTCAGAACGCATAATACCACCTTCAGCAACATGACCATGAAACTCAAGTGAACGAAAGCCTGCCTCCATCTTCGAGGGACTAGCTGTGAGGTTGAAAGACCTCAGACAAGAGAGCACACCCTTTACATGACTAAGATGAGCACCCCTTGACACACTGTGCACAAGAATATCATCAAAGATGTTGACAACAGAAAACTGATCTAAAGCCATTATACGCATCATACGTGCAAACACTGCAGGAGCCGATTCAAGTCCAAAAGGCATCCTGACAAACTGGAATAGACCCATATGTGTTGTAAGAGCCGTCTTTGATGATGATCCTCGGGCGTAACCATAATCTGCCAGTACCATTTTGCAAGATCTATCTTTGTGAAAAAACTGAGCATCAGCTAACCTTGCAAAACGACTCTCAACGTCAGAAATAGGTTCAGCATCAAAGGCGGTAATCTTATTAAAAGACCTGAAATCGATGCAAAAACAACACGTACCATCTGTAAACGTGACCTATCCTTAATAACTGGGGGCAAACAACAGGGGCACAAAAACAAATCCTACCAAAAGAACAATTTTTAATTTAATGCCAATGTTACGGAAGGCGTGGTAGTGTGTGCATCGCTGTCTGACTCACTTTCGAAAGTTTGGATGCGTGTAACGATCATTCCATTCACACACCCACACCATTTGGGACCGGACCGGACAAAAATGGTCCGTCACAGTTTCGTTCGCCGGATCACAGAGATTGAGAAAGGGGAACCTCATGAAAACCACGACAGTGAACTGGCCCAGATCAAATGGGGGCATTAAAATTAAATGAATGTGTGTGTGTTAGTGTGTGTGTGTTAGTATGTGTGTGTGTGTGTGTGTGTGTGTGTGTGTGTGTGTGTGTGTGTGTGTGTGTGTGTGTGTGTGCTCGGGGATGTGGTACTTGAACAACGAGTGATGGATGTCTCTTATCTTGTGGACAATGTACTGGAGTTCACGACATCCACAAAAGCAGTACACAGTCTTTGTAAACCAAACCTTCTGACCCAGAGTACCGCCGACTGGAAGACCAAAGATTCTCAGGGGCAGGTTATTGGACTCGTTACTCGCGTTGAATACAAGTCATCCAATGCCTACTTGTCCAATGCCAAACTGAAACGACGTTAGCGTCAGTTTTGTTGTCAGAGGCCGACTTCCGCTCCTCTGGACAAATTCTTCTCTCACTGCGTTAACCAGTGCAGGAAGCGTTGCACCCTCTGCAACCACCCAACAGAAACACTGTCACGTGTTCTCAATAGGAACATTATATTCAAAGCATACTACCAATCCTGGTACAACGGCATCATAGCCCACCTCATTCAAAACAGACCCACACAAATTCTTAAGGATTCCCGTCTAACCCCCAAT
>JADBJO010005535.1:147500-155000 GCA_016801955.1 Conus betulinus
AACCCACAGTTCAATTGTGATATGAGAAAACATGGCAGTCAGGAGAAAGTTTGTTTGCAAGCTACTGAGTTAGAGAAAGATCTGGGTGTGAATGTGGACAAGGAACTGAAATTATCTAAACACACTGAGATTCAGGTGAACAAAGCTAAAAGACTCCTTGGTCTTATCAGATGATCTTATGATTACTTGGATGCTGAATCCATGGCGTTTTTGTTTGTTGCATTGGTTCGTCCACATTTAGAGTTTGGAAACGTTGTGTGGGCTCCACATCTAGAAAAAAAAAAGACAAAAAAACCCCCTTGTTGAGGGAGTGCAAAGGCGTGCAACAAAAGTTATTCCAGGACAGAAAGGTTTGAGTTATGAGGAAAGGCTACAAAAGGTGAAACTATCCAGCATGTCTTACAAAAGGATAAGAGGAAATCTTATAGAAGTGATCAAGTATACATATGGACTGTACATGTTGGAAAACTCCTTGTTTGAGGAAAAGGTTAGGACAATCACCAGGGGACATAGCTTTAAGCTAAAACACACACACACACACACACACACACACACACACACACACACACACACACACACACACACACACACACACACACGCACACACAGATGCAACAAAAGTCTTCGACAAAACTTCTTTTCTCAACGTGTGGTGGAGATTTGGAACCGCCTTTCTTCCAATGTTGCTGAAGCACCTTCCTCGGACAGTTTTAAACACAGACTGGACTGTGTCATGAAGCAGTACACATATAGTTTAGATGTGCCTCCCACCCTCAGTGTCTGACCAAAAGATCAGTAGTTTTTAGTAAAAAGTTGTAGATAGCTTTACTGGTCAAAAGACCAGCAGAAGATTATAAGAAGGAAAGAACTGAGACCTGAAAAGAATCGGTGAGAGGCCTAAAGGCCTACCTGTATTTGGAGCCGACTATATAGTATAGTATAGTATAGTATAGTATAGTATAGTATAGTATAGTATAGTATAGTATAGTATAGTATAGTATAGTATAGTATAGTATAGTATAGCGCGCGCGCGTGTGTGTGTGCATCTGTGTGTGTGTGTGCTTGTTTCAGTCTACGAAGAAAAAGGCGTCTGCAATTTTTTTAACCGCCAGGAGCAAAACGATTTTAAGAATGGTCTGACAGTCTAACCTACTGATACACGAGATGGTGCGTGAAAATGGCACAAAAGTAAAACGGGACGAGTGAATAAACGTATCACTCGGTAAATAAATCAGGTCATGGTGCTTGCATTCCGGCCAACCAAAATGGCCGTATCAGGGTGGTCACAAATGATATGCCAGTTCCTAATGAAAACAAAGTACAAAATGAAATTTCAAAATTAAAGGCCCAGTTCCCTCCACAGAACAAATAGACGAAAGAAGAAAATTAAGGAAGTCATGTGGAAGTGAAATAAACGACTTCGTTTCTTGCTGCTGAAGTTACTGTACTCTTCTTGTTTTATTCATATGCTGTTTGAACTTTTGATAGATTAGTTATACAGGAGACAGTTAATTCCCTATGGTATTCCGCAATTTTTGGTTAGTTAATTATCTACGACATAGTCATCTTCTTATTGTATTCAGCAAGTCACTTTAACCAATCTAGTATACGATAGTTAATTTCTTATTGTATTCTGCATGTCATTTCCACCATTCTTGTATGGCTTTTTCTTAAAGTAATTTCTGTACTAAGAAACTAAAGGAACACAAACGTGAGTCCTCTCCAGTGGGTGAACATCTGACCCACATCCAACATCAATTTGAAAAGGACAACACGCAAGTGCTCGACAGAGAAGCAAGATGGTTCCAGAGGGGAGTAAAGGAGGCAGTCCACATCGCCGCCAGGAACCCCACCCTTAACCGCGATCGGGGCCGGCACAACCCGCCATCGGTGTACTCCTCACTCATTCAGTCGCTCACGGCGATGTGCACTGAATCCAGTTCTCAACCCAGCAGTTGCACTGAAGAAGTCGGCCGGATTGCCGACGAAAGCTACGCACACAGTGAGTAGCCTTCTTTTAACTGAGTGACCTGTTCAGTCTGGAAGCCATAGATTTCTGTACTCTTTGTCATGGCAACTACAATTCAAAACTGCAGCACATCCTTCGATATGTTTCAGAATACACAAAATCTGGGTCATCGAACATGAACAGCATGTAAAAATGTGTGTGTGTGTGTGTGTGTGTGTGTGTGTGTGAGAGAGAGAGAGAGAGAGAGAGAGAGAGAGAGAGAGAGAGAGAGAGAGAGAGAGAGAGAGAGAGAGAGAGACAGACAGACAGACAGACAGACAGACAGACAGAGAGACGTACAGGTATCGAACGATGTTTTAAATCAGTGTACACACACACACACACACACACACACACACACACACACACACACACACACACACACACACACTCACACACACACACACACACACACACACACACACACACACACACACACACACACACACACACACACACACACACACACACACACACACACACACACACACACGCACGCACGCACGCACGCACGCACACTCGCACACACGCACGCAGGCATGCATTCACACATGGAAATACGCATGATTTCAACGATGAACGCCAACTGCCAAATCGCCTATTCGCGTCTGCATGTGAGGAAACAGTTTACGGGATTTTAAGAGAAAAAAAAAATGCTCAGAGATGTTTTAATCGTTGGACGAGCACCCCAGCCACACAACAGCAACCCATAAATGAGCATCAGCAGAGCGAACATCAGCAAAGGAGAGTAAGAACAGAGGTCGCAATGCCCTACCAATGAGATAATGTCATACTTTAGAGTACATGGAGAAAATATGGCGGTACATCATTTAAATTAAAAAAAAGCTAGGTCAGGAAGCAGTTTTTTTCCCTGACCCCCAGTCTTCCCAAACAACCGTTATCTTGTTTGCATCGAAGGTAAGTCCGTTCACTTCTACTGACTCGACGGTGAGGTTACTTGTGGGTGGACAGGTAGGTCTACTATGCACCAGTGGCGGTCTTGTCAGCCAGTTTCACATGGAGTCCCTGTTACTGATTGAATCGACGATCCCTTTCAGCTCTGTACCAAGTACAGTCACTGTCTTTCAGATCTGCACGCTTTGATGTGCTTTCAATGAACTGGCCGATTTTTAAGGGGTTAAATAAACTCTCAACAAAAAGATGCTGTATGAATCACTGAGAGACTTTTAACATTTCTCTCTCTCTCTCTCTCTCTCTCTCTCTCTCTCTCTCTCTCTCTCTCTCTCTCTCTCTCTGTGAGGGAGGGGAGGGATGAGAGATGGTGAAGGTGGCAGTGATAGTGGTGGTGTAGGTTGTGCGTCAGTGTGTGCACGCTCGAGAGTGAATGTGTCAGTTTCACTATGTAAAAATGGTTTTATGTTTACCTATAATATTTGATATGATGTGTTTTGAGATACGTGTGTGTGTGTGTGTGTGTGTGTGTGTGTGTGTGTGTGTGTGTGTGTGTGTGTGTGTGTGTGTGAACAGCTATATGTTTGTATGCTGTGTTGAATTGACTCTACGCTTCCCACACATATGTTTGAGAAGGGGACGGGAGAGGGGAAGGAAGGAGAGGGGTGTTTTCTTCCCCTAATTTGGTTTCTTCTTCTTCTGGCAAGATGTAAACAAACCCGTTGTGTGCTCATTCTTTCCCCGCTTTAAACAAATTACGTTCTGCCTCTCTCTCTTCCTCTTCCCCTCTCTCTTTCTCTCTCTTTCTATCTCTTTGTCTCTTTCCTCCTCACCACCACTTATCCTCTTCCTCTTTTTCCTCCTCCTCCTCCCCCCCCTCTCTCTCCTTTTTTCTTCTTCCGTCTCATTACTCTCCTTCTCCTCCCCCATTTCTCTTACTCCTTCCATTACTCCCACCCTCCCTCTTACCGTTTTTTGTTTGGTGTTTTGACAGACGTAGTCTTCTCGGGTCACGTGATTTGTCGAAATCTGTAAATTACGCGATCGATCCCTTCCCCAGCGTCAAAAGCAAGCTGAAATCGAAAGTACCCGCCAGCACTGAAACATCGCACCGTGAGCCTTTCAGTCGGCAGGATGTTCACTGCATTCGGAAAGATTGCGTAATACACCACACGTTTGTATAAACAAACGAGACCGGTGAAAATCGGTGACACAGCGGACACATCACTGATTTGGTATTTCTTCACGCTTGTAATCCTCTTAATACTCAGCGCAATCAGAATAAATGTTGTAAGTTAGGACCGGAGTTTAAGAGGGAACTCCCCCTCCCTGACCCCCGCTAGCCCCTACCCCCCCCCCCCCCCCCCACACACACACACACACACACACCCGCTCGTAACTATCCTTATTCATGTTCTGTTGAACGCTTTTTCTCTACGTCCTTCGAGTGACAGAATATTTTTTTTTTCTCCAGAATTTTCTCACCGGCAGACCACCGCTATTTGCGTTCCGTCCCTCATAATCAGTATTAGAGGTTTTGTGCGTGAAACCTCTCTTACCATGCACGCATGCCCGACGCCTTGAAGAGCAGGGTATTGTGTGTCTGGTTTGTCTGTCCACCCCTGGCTTGTCTCTCACACCTGGCTCGTCTCTCCACACCTGGCTCAATATCTTTATCTGTCGAGATTGGGGGTTCTAACAGAGTATGCACTCCGTCTGGAAATTGTGTGCCAATAACTTCACCTTTTGTCTCCTTGTTTTTTAACGCTGTCGACTTAAGAGTTCTCTGCGGACAGCTCTGCCCCCCCCCCCCTCCATCATCCATTCCTCTCTCTTCACACCCATCCCTGTCCATTTGCCAGTCTCCCTCCCCATTCCCACCATTCCCAAGAAAAATTCCCGACGCTGTGCGCATGCATTGTGCTGACGTGACTTGCGAAGCTGTTATAAAGACCACACTCTGAGGCTGTGACTGTAGGGCGATAGTGTTTTAACATACAAGCATGATTTGGATGCTTAGTTGTTCCCTGCCAACCATCTTTTTTGCCACTCACACTTTGCCCTCGATCCTTCTGTGGTGCGGATGACATGCGAGTCACAATAGGCATAAATCGTCCCTAATGTTTCTTCTCGCTTCCTTCTTCCTGAAAAAGACCTATTTGATTTAGTACACGCGAGTCACAATAGGCATAAATCGTCCCTTATGCTGCAAGGGGAAGATATACCGATATACGGAAAAGATAAGCCATACCAGTATATTGGATTTCAAACAAATCTGAGTGGAACTTCTGAGAAAGAGCAGCTGGCGCAGGCGAGCGAGGAATTTGAAAGAACGCTAGAAAAAATTTCGCTTTCACCTTTGCCGCTGTGCAAGAAAATTGATGCTGTAAACGTCATGGCTTCTTCAACACTGAGCTTTTATTACAGCAATTCAAAATTCACAGAAAAACTCCTGAAGACTCTGGAAGATAAGATAGTTGATTTTGTTCGCATTCATCTCAAACTAAACTCTTCTACCAATTGAGCGCACATGTTCCTTCCCCGAAAAAAAAAAAAAAAAAAAGGCGGCCTTGGTCTGTTGAAACTAAGTACCATGTATTATGCCAAACGCATCTCATTCCTGATCTCTGTTCTGAACAGTGATGACCAACATGTCAGAATGGTAGCGCGCAACAGTTTCCATCTCCACATGGAAAAGAGAAAAGTGCTTCACGCAGATCCAGACGACAGCAATTTTGGAGGATATGCCACAGACACCGAAGGGAAGGAAAGGCAGCAAGGTCAACTGGTCACGTTCTTTCTTCGTTGGGCTCCATGAGCTGTGCGTGCGACTGGATCTTAAACTGGAATTAATGAAAAACAGCGACAGTTTCGGAGTTTCTGATGATGGGGTAGTTCAAATGCGCTACAGTAATTCTAAACAATTGTACAGCGCAATCAAAAGAATGCAAATGGACAAAGATACGCACCATTTTCGGCAGCTGCAACAAGGGAGAATCACGCGGGATGCAATTCCGGATGCGGCAATGACCCACTCCATAGGACCTCACCAACACCAACGTCAGCGACCAAATAACCAGGTTCATCAGCAAGGGGGACGTCTACAGCTGCTGGAGACCAATGCAGCGAACAACGTCTACTATCCTGATACTTACCGGAGAGAGGGTGCTTTGTGCGGGTTTCGTTCTGATACAAATTCCCACGCCTTGAATGGATGACGTCGAATGAGGGGCCCCTACACACAAAGACACGACAGATGCGTTGAAATCATCAGAAAGGACTACAGAAATGCATTGTGACGGATTTTGTGAATGTTTTTCAAAACAGGCATGTCTCTATAAACTGTGTTGGAGATCTACCAAGGCTGAAACCTGATCTATGCTTTATCGACCATCGAAGCTCGGTGGCATTCGTCATCGAGGTTTCAAACCCATTTGACGCATTCATACAAACATGTTCAGGGAGCAAATTTCAAAAGTACATGCCTCTTTGCTATGCTCTAAGTGATGCCGGATTTAGCACAAAAGTGATTGTTCTAGTAATAGGTTCACCAGGCATGGCTCATAAAAGAGTGGTTTCAGGACTTTCAATGTTAGGACTGCCCATAACCAAATGTAAACACATTGTAAAATACTTGAGCATGTCTGTCATGACTGGGTCTAGGCGTGTTTGGTCAAGGCGGAATCACCTCATGAACCAGCCTTGAAACTGACAGATGTTGACTTTCAAACTGTGCTTTAAATAGTATTAGATATATAAAGCTGACTAAAGCACTGACAGACAAAGAATTGGAGCCAGCCGGAGAAAGAAAGAAGGACGTGGGGACAGAGAGAGAAAGAGGGGGAATAGAAAGAAAGGGAGAGAAAGAGAGAGAGAGAGAGAGAGAGAGAGAGACAGAGACAGAGACAGAGAGAGAGAGTATGTGAAAGATAATTTTTATTGATGTGCCTGCAATCTGGACTACTGTGCATTGTTGATTTGACAAATTGATGCATAAAGTATTTGATATGTACGTATGTATGTATGTATGTATGTATGTATGTATGTATGTATGTATGTATGTATGTATGCATGCATGTATGTGTGTATGTATATGTGTATGTATGCGTGTATGTATGTGTATGTATGTATGAATATATGCATGCATATATGCATACATGTATGTATGCATGAGTGTATGCATGCATGCATGCATGCATGCATGCGTGTATGTATGTATGTATGTATGTATGTATGTATGTATGTATGTATGTATGTATGTATGTATGTATGTATGTATCTGTCTGTTATTTTAGGCCAAAGCCTAGTCTTACAATCTGTCCTTGTCATGCATACATCATTTCAACACATATCATTCATACTGACAATTCAACATAGCAACATCGTAATCTTATTCTACATAGTAGCAAACTATTCATAAAAGTACGAATGAGATGGGGGATGGTGAAACAGAAGGAAACTTACAAACAAGCAAAAGAAACAAACAAAACTACAGAGAGAGAGGTCAGAGGAGGGTGGGGAAGTGAGAATGGTAGGTAGGGGGGAGGAGAAAAGGGATGGTAGACAGTGTGGGAGTAGGG
>JADBJO010005536.1:19203-21703 GCA_016801955.1 Conus betulinus
CATGTGGCCACTTTCCATCATGACATGGCCATGGACTACAGCTGGCCATTTTCTAGTGTTACCATGTGGTCACTTTCCATCATGACATGGCGATGGACTACAGCTGGCCATTTTCTAGTGTTACCATGTGGCCACTTTCCATCATGACATGGCCATGGACTACAGCTGACCATTTTCTAGTGTTACCATGTGGCCACTTTCCATCATGACGTGGCCATGGACTACAGCTGGCCATTTTCTGTCAGACATGACGATGACGGAAGCTGGCCACTTTCCATGACACTATCATGGACTACAGCTGTCCACTTTCTGTCAGACATGGCTATGGACTCTAGATGGTCACTTTCCGTCATGATGTGGCCATAGACTTTATTCACACACGTGGGCCACTTTTGCTGGATTTTATCCAAACTTGCTTAGAACAAAAGTAAGAAAGAGGGGGTGGAGAGAGAGAGAGAGAGAGAGAGAGAGAG
Organism: Conus betulinus; assembly: GCA_016801955.1. Lineage (NCBI taxonomy): Eukaryota > Metazoa > Mollusca > Gastropoda > Neogastropoda > Conidae > Conus > Conus betulinus. Next base: position 19,677 of record JADBJO010005536.1, read on the forward strand.
AGAGAGAGAGAGAGAGAGAGAGAGAGAGAGAGAGAGAGACGAAGTAAAGAAATACAGGAAACTGAATCAAGGTGGAACATGCCCATCGCCAGAGACTTGCTGAAATTGCAAGGAGTCCCTCCGGTCAAAGACAATCGCCAGCTTCTCCCAACAATGAGCTGAAGTCGATGAAAATGGCACTGTATTAGAAACTCGACACAATCCTTAGTTGTATCGCCGTTTACTCATTGCCCACAACAAACGCGTAGCTGTGGTGGCTCACCTCCCCTGTTAGAAAAAAAAAAAAGGAAGAAAAGAAAAGCAGAAAAAAGAAAGAAAGAAAAGAAAGACAAGGCAGACTGTCATTTGAAAAGTAAAGAGAAAGACACGGTGTTGGAAATGCCTCGTAAAATCGCTCTTCCAATCAGCTGACGGCGCTTCTTGCCTCTGAAGCTTGCACGTACCACTCGCTTAACGAGACCCTCGCCTAAATTTGCAGCTGCTGAAGGGAGGCGTGCAAAACAAACACGTTAGCAACAACTATGACAACAACAGCAACGACAACAGCAATAACAACAACAAGCTATGGTAGACAGAAAAGACAGCAGACGACATTACAGCAAAGGAGGAGACAGAGTTACTGAGAGCGAAAGGAAAAGGGGACGTTACTAGCACAGAATGTCCAGAAGAGGGGCGAGGGGGGACTATTTGTACAAAAGACCCCACGGTATCCCCACGGGGAAGATGACACCTATGTACAAGAGACATCTCAGGACTGGTATGGCCTGGCGAGGGTAGTGAGGTGCACTTATTGACAGACTTGGATGAGGTCAGCAATAAACTGGGACGTGGAGGACAAGAACTGCACAATGGTGATGGATGCCCGAATTTTAAGACAAGACATAAGGATGATACGTGATGTGTGTGTGATGTGTGTGTGTGTGTGTGTGTGTGTGTGTGTGTGTGTGTGTGTGTGTGTGTGTGTGTGTGTGTTTAAGACAGCTAACACAGTGGATGCCGAGATTTAAGAAGACAAGATATAAAAATGACACGTAGGTTTTGTTTTTTTTTTTGTTTTAAGACAGCTATTACGATGGATGTCGGGATTTGAATACAAGATTTACAAATGATACATGGTATGTTTGTAAGACAGATAACACGACTGACACCGGGATTTTAAGACAAGACAAAAGGATGATACGTGGTATGTTTTTTAAAGACAGCTAATGCGATGGATGTCGGGATTTTAAGACAAGATATAAAAAATGATACGTTTTTTTTTTTTTAAGACAGCTAATATACGCCGTATAACAGGAATTACACAATTCATCAAGTTGTCGCTGTTACCATCATAATATTATTACCATTGCGATTATAATTACTATCATCACTAATCCCTGTGTCATCATCATCAGTTGTTGCTGTACTTAAACATCACTATTATCATTATTATTATTATTATTATTAGCATTGTTCGTATAAATGTAATCATCATCATCATCATCATGATTATATTATTATTGATATCAATATTTTACCATTATTATCATTCCTGTTGTAATTACCACCACAACTCCTTAAAGTATGTTTGCTATCATTATGCATTAGCATAATTATTCTTGCAATTCAACATACTATCTTTCCAGTTTCCTATATCATTACTATCATTGTTTTATGATTATGATCATAAGTATTACTATAGCCACTAGTATCTTTCTGAGATTCATCATTGTTTTATGATTATGATCATAAGCATTACTATAGCCACTAGTATCTTTCTGAGATCCATCATTGTTTTTATGATTATGATCATAAGCATTACTATAGCCACTAGTATCTTTCTGAGATTCTATCTTTCCCATGAGCTATATCCTCCTTTCTCTCTCTTTGCTCTTCCTGTCCTCCCCCTCTCCCTCCTCCCCCTTCTTCTTCTCGCTTTTCTCATTATCATTATTATTACCATCATCAATATTAACATCATGATCATCATCATCGCGATTATTACTGTTGCTACTATAAACCGGACTGTTTTATCTATCCTCATACCC
>JADBJO010005536.1:36703-54203 GCA_016801955.1 Conus betulinus
TGTGTGTGTGTGTGTGTGTGTGTGTGTGTACGAGGATCGTTTTTGTTGTTCTCTTTCATTCACACACACACACACACACACACACACACACACACACACACACATGCTTCACAAGTTTTCAAAGAAGGAAAGACCGCTCACCGTCCTCAATCATGCCATGTTTCGCTCAACAGGGGCCATGGAGGGACATGGATTGCTCTCTACCTGCCTAGACAGACGATCACTTATTGTCAGGCATGTATGGTCAACCCTGTGACCTGCCCTTTCTGCACAAGAACAAAATTCTTCTAACATGATGATGCAGAGAAGCGTCATTTCAACCATGTTAAGTAACCAGTGTAAGAGCTGGAGACATCGCGTCATGAAATTATCATTGTTTTTTTTTTTGTTGTTTTTTTTTTGCTGTTGATGACTTTGACGTCATTATGTATTGCGCCAAGTGACTGGCTGAGTCAGATGGCATTGGCCAATCAGAATGAAGCATACCGGTTGTCTGGTTTCGGTCCTTAGTTGACAAAATAGCAGAAGATAATAAAGTGTGTTCTCCTGTTCTGTCGATGCCTGCGAGCGCACCGCATACACACACACACACACACACACACACACACACACACACACACACACACATGCGCCCACGCACACACATAGGCCCACGCACACACATCATACACACATGTGTACATCCACTACACACACACATACACACACACGCGCGCGCGCACACACACACACACACACACACACACACACACACACACACACACACACACACACACACAAATGGTAGGTAGGCACTCAAGGTCTGACCAGCGAGGTTAGGCTAATGCGCAGGTCAGACATCCGCTGAGTCGTAGTCACGAGACCCTCTTCTTCATTGTCCTCTTTGTTGTTAATTCGTTTATCCATTAGCTTCAAATCATGCGTAGTGTGGTCTCAAAACTTAGCGGATGTGGTGTGGCGTGTATGACTAGTCCTCACGCAGTGACGCCTCCTTGATGAAACTGAAACTGACACGTTCTGTCGTCAGTTAGCACGTTCTGTAATTTGACGTCATCACGAACTGATGGACAGGTGGTGTCGTCTGGGGGCCAGGTACTGATGTTGTGCATCTGATCCTTGGGCAGTTTTTTTTTTTTTCCTGACCACCGCGTGATACGTATTTCCACACACGTCCCACAAGGCACGACATGGTCGATCGAGAGTTCTTTGACGCAGTTGTCAAAGGTACTGAAGAACGCGCAACACGGTCATCAAAATTACTCCAACGCGCGGTCGTCATATATACACCAACACAGTTGTTACATATACCAAATGACACACAACATGCCGTCAGTTATACCAACACATGGTCATCAGTTATACCAGCATGGTCATCAAATACGCCAAAGAACGCACAGGATTGTCGTCAGTTATACCAATACGATCGACAGTTATACCAACATGATCATCAGTTATACGAACATGTCATCACTTTTACCAATACGGTCATCAGGTATAGTTATACAACATGGTCATCAAATACGCCAAAGAACGCACAGGATGGTCGTCAGTTATACCAATACGGTCATCGGTCATCGGTTATACCATCATGGTCGCCAATTATACCAAAACGATCGTCATGGTCGCCAATTATACCAAAGAATGCACAGAAGAATGCACAGACGGTTGTTGGTTGGTACGTATTTTTGCTCACAGTCCCCCTATTATACAAATAAACGCAAAACACAGATGCTCTCTGCGCCATGGAAGTGGGAAGCGAGGGGTTATAGGCGTTGGCGAATGCGCAGATTATGAAACGAAATAGCTGACAATGAGCCAAGTTCGTATGTTGTTCATTACTCGTCAATCGTGAAAACCATGTGAGAACTAGTCTGTCTCACCCAGTTGACGTGGTTGCAGAACGTTTAAACTCTCTGCTTTAAGAGGCAGGTATCACTGTGTCCTACGAAATCCTACTTTCAAACGCTTCAACTGTTTACTGTCTTGGCATTGACTTTGACTCCCGGCGGGAGGTCGTGGGTTCGAATCCCATCAGAAGTCATGTGGGTTTTTCTGCCCCGACCGGCTCCTACCCAGAGTTGAGTTTCCTGCGGGCTCAGTTGGGGAAGACTGGGACCACACAGTCGAGTTTCATCACTTAATGGATGCGTTTCTGAGAGTGTTGCTCAAATTTGCTGACCAACACTGCAGGTGTCTGTATCTCTCGGGCCTGGTTGACGCCGGGATATATTATGAAAGGAAGCGTAGAGTACAGCCCTGTCATGTAGTCTCAGACCGAAATGGAAATCCGTAGCATCATCTTAATCATCCTCATTCTCATCGATCAGCAAAAAAAAAAAAAAGTCTCAATTCTGTGGCCCTTCATGCCCTGCTCTCATGTGACCTCAATTTCGATGTCCTCTCCACGTCTGTAGCCTTGGTTTGGTTCCGTCGGGGTCACCGGTATCGGCGAGTCCATGGGGGCTGTCGTTGGACGGACGTGGTGGCGCCCTCCGGAGGGAGAGCTCACTCACGCCGGCTCCGCGACTAAGCAATTATTGTCGTCAGTAGGGGGGCTTAGTAGGTGGTGCCCTGCGTATGTTAGATCAGAACAGGTGCCGCTGAATACCACTGAAGTGATTCGGCAGCAGTGCAGTGTCTCCTCCGGCCGACGACGACTTGATATTGACTGCTCCCTGTGGATTGCCGGTACCGGGGCTGTGGCGGGGCCGACCGGGCTGTGGCTGTGGACGGGGTGTCGGAATGAGCGGCGTGGGTACACTGCCTCTGAGGTGGCGCAGAGGTTGGGACAGCAAAAAAAAAAAAGAAAAAAAAATCTTTGTTCGTTGAGCACAAATTGAACTCAAACGAATGTGAAATGTCAGAGATGGGATGGGGTAGTTAGAGAGAGAGAGAGAGAGAGAGAGAGAGAGAGAGAGACAGAGAGAAATATATATATATATATATATAAGGTTTTTAGTTTTTTCAGCAACTTTTTACCTCTCCACACTTTCGTTTTATTTTATTCTACTAATTTCACTGGATGCCTTGGCGGGTGCTGTTGGATTCTTCTTTGAACCCTTGGTGGTGAGAACACCACAGAATTACGGGGACTGTGGTGTGTCTCTATTTTGACGCCAAGAGCACAGACACAATCAGCCGTGTCTTCCTGATGAGTTCCAATCCAGTGGACGAAAGGACTAGGAGCAGGCGATATATATAGATCTGCCTTCGAGAGGGATTGTGATGATCCTCTCACGCAGCTAGTGAAGGGTTTTCATTTTTATAATACACTTTTTTTTTTTTTAACATTTCAGGTCTTTGCAAAGTCATTGCTATAATGATGGAATAATTGTTAACCTGCACTTGTTTTCAGACACTACTTAATTGTTCAGTATTATTATACTGTTTGGTCAATCAGTGGGCGATTGCATCTCTTAGGAAATCCAAGTAAAGGTTGTTCTACACAATTCTTAGCCTCTGACAATGCTTGGGTTATTGAACGGCGGAGCCGACCACTCAGACTGTTCCATTTTTTTTTAATCCCCCTTGCATCCTTAAATGGATCCCAAGCATAGGCTCAAAGATTGTCCCCTACATTTTATACTGTGTACATAAGTTTTTAGCTTTTCAGCAACTTTTTACCTCTCCACACTTTCGTTTTATTTTATTCTATTACCTCTCACTGGCTGCCTTGGGGATGCTGCTAGATTCTTCTTCGAACCCTTGGTGATGAGAACACCACAGAACTGCGGACTGTGATGTGTCTCTATTTTGACGCCAAGAGCACAAACACAATCAGCGTGTCTCCCCGATGAGTTCCGATTCAGTGGACGAAAGGACTAGGAGCAGGCATATATATAGATCTGCCTTCAAGAGGGATTGTGATGATTCTCTCATGCAGCTAGTGAAGGGTTTTCGTTTTTATAATGTAATTTTTTTTTTCTTTTTTTAAATGTTTGCAATCGGTGCCATATCATTGCTATAATGAGGGAAGAATTGTTGACCTGCACTTGTTTTTTACCCACTACTTAATTTTCAGCGTGTGTATATATATATATATATATATATCTATGTGTGTGTGTGTGTTGAGAGAGGGGAGGAGAATGAGGGGCTGATTGTCACGACGCAGAGCGAGGGAGATAAACAGAGAGGGGAAGGTGGGGGGGGGGGGGGGGGGTGTGTGCGGGGTAGATAGTGATGACACAGACACTGTTTTGATGCGATCAGATCACGTTTCTCACTTGGAAAACTGCTTCGGGACAGACTGCGGGGCGGGGGGGGGCAGAAGTTGCTCAAAGTGTGTCACTTCATGTGCACAATAGTTTATACCCATTTTATGATCCGGGGCCAGGGTTTATAGGGGGGGGGGGGTTCGACATTGGATACATTGCAAATATTGTCTTCACTAGCATTACAGAGAGAGAGAGAGAGAGAGAGAGAGCGTGTGTGTGTGTATGTGTGCGTGAGTGTGTGTGTGTGTGTCTTTGAGTTCATGCAGGTGTGAGTGTGCAAGTGTGTGTTTAGTGTGCATATGCCTGTGTATTACGATGTGTGTGTGTGTGTGTGTGTGTGTGTGTGTGTGTGTGTGTGTGCTAATGCTTATGTACTTTGGCTGTTGTTGTAGAATGGCTGCAGAGAGTGGTGTAGGCCAAGTCCTAATTTTTGTAGTAAAGATAATAACACTGACACCACTACAATTACAAATGATGATGACGAAAATGATAATGTCAGTAATAATGATAATAATTAGAAGAAGAAAGAAGAAAAAGAATACTCCAATATCAATCAAGCATTGAATCAAACAAAAACAGAAAGAAGAAAGAAGTTATAAATCAAAAAAATGAAAAAAAAAACCTCAATTTACAAGAAATCAAAACAACAAAAAACGGTTGAAAAAAAATGAATAATATTGATATGAAACGAATAAAAATAAAGTGAAATCAAATCATGAATAATGATCCGCTCTCATGCGGAAACCAAATCATGAAGCGGGCAGACTTGGATAAGTGTGCCGTGGGTTATAACCCAGTTACGCACGGCTTGAATTCTGCAGAGCATAAAGAGGCCGAAAATAAATTCAGTTCCCTTTGTAAATCCGGGCCTGTGATGGTTCACGGCTCTCAGCTTACCCTAGCTTTCTTGTTAACGACTTGCGCGCTTATACAAGTGTGTGTGTGTGTGTGTGTGTGTGTGTGTGTGAGAGAGAGAGAGAGAGAGAGAGAGAGAGAGAGAGATTTTGTGATATGGAAGGGGATCAAGGCGGTAGAGCTGAAGCAGACAGTAAAAATCTCCCTTTCTTTACTATCGTTTTATTCCGGACAGGGTAAAAATGGAGCAAGAGAAAGATTGCGCCTCGTAAAGATTCCGGACTCAGGGGATTTGCCCTGATGGTCAACTCTAACAACCATCACGAGGTGTATTTCTCAACATGTTCACGCATCTCTAATGAAGGAAGGAAGCTGTGTGTGTGTTGGGGGGGGGGGGGGGGGGGAGAGAAAATAACGACTCTGAACGACGAGGGTGTTTTTTTTGTGTGTGGGGGTGTGTGTGGGTGGGTGTTAAGTCACGACTCTGAACGACGAGGGTGTCTTTATTGTCTGACTGATGACCATTTGGAGCTGAGAGTAGGGGGTCTTTAATCCGGTCTTCATTGTAGGAGCGAATATTTGTTCTCCCGTGCGGTTGAATAGTTTTGCTCGAAGCCGTATGCTGGCAACAGGGAAGCACCCAGTACCCTTGTCAACTGAAAACTCCACACCTTATACATGTTTTGCCGTCTTCTCCATTGCATAATATAGGACACTGCCTTCTGTTTCTGCTCTTTCATTGTTCTCCCATCTGAACTTTGCAGAGGTCGAGGACCTGGCAGGAACATCCGCGCCCATTTCATGGGTCAGTTCCTTCAATTGTCCAGACTGTTTGAGAGTTCTTCATTTTAAGGTAGAAAACGTCATGATGTTCTGTCCAAGTACAAGACTGTGGTTTTATTAACCCGGTACCACACTTTTCACTTCCGCCCTGCTGGAGGTCGACCGATGGCGAGGTCATTGTTTAATCCGGGCTGCGACCGGTCCGATGTGACCTCTGTGTTTTTTTTCTTCTTCCGTGTCGCGTGTCTTGGGCAAAAATCGAACCTTGCGGAGCCTATTCCTCTCCAGGTTGGATTTCGTGTTCGATTTAATTTACAGGTGGGAAGTAGAACTGTGTTTACATGGTGGGAAATAGAACTGCGTTTACATGGTGGGAAATACAACTGCGTTTACATGGTGGGAACTGCGTTTACATGGTGGGAAGTAGAACTGCGTTTACATGGTGGGAAATAGAACTGCGTTTACATGGTAGGAAGTAGAACTGCGTTTACATGGTGGGAAATAGAACTGCGTTTACATGGTGGGAAATAGAACTGCGTTTACATGGTGGGAAATAGAACTGGTTTACAGCTACAACGGGCAGAGGAAGAAAGCTCCGCCCAGACCATGCAGATTTGAAAATTCTATGCAGATTGAAAAAAAAAAAACGTACGAAAACAAATAAACAAACAAAGCGTACACAGCCGACAACAGTTATTCTGACTAAAAACTGATGATAAGGTAGAGAATGGAATAAGGTTTCATGTGTTTATTGTAGTAGCTCCCTTGTTTTTGATATTTTAAGATAACAACAATAATGATGATAATGATAATGATGATGATGATGATGATGATAATGATGATGATGATGATGATAACAATGATTCGCCCATTTAGAGCAGGGCCAGGAGCTATTTCCTATTCTATAAAAACATCTGGGAGCAAGACCAGTTTCTTTCGCATCTGACTGATAAAGGCCAGGGAGAATGGGCTTCTCATGTTTCTGCCCAGCAATGCAACAACCATACCTTATACAGACGCTCTACAGCATTTGATAGAGAAAGAGACAGGAATAGGCTGGGGGGGGGGGGGGGGGGGGGGGGGGGGGGGGGGGGGGGGGCGGGGGGGGGGGAGCGGGGGGGGGGTGAGCGGGAAAAGCGGAGGTAGGTGGAAGAAAGGGAAAGGGCGAAGAAATACCAAGTGATTTTTCCAGACCCTCAGCTCCCAGAACGGGGTCACACAGAAATCATAAAGATGGTTTACGTGGCGACAATAAAGGAAAGCTATTTATGCGTCGCTCCGTTCATGCCACAGAAAAACGTCCTACATATTTTGTATGCAGAGAGCAGAAAGCGATGTTGGGAAGGAGGGATGTAAGAAGTAGGGATGTAGGAAGGAGGGATGTAAGAAGGAGGGATGTAGGAAGGAGGGATGTAAGAAGGAGGGATGTAGGAAGGAGGGATGTAAGAAGTAGGGATGTAGGAAGGAGGGATGTAAGAAGGAGGGATGTAGGAAGGAGGGATGTAAGAAGGAGGGATGTAGGAAGGAGGGATGTTAGGAAGGAGGGACGTGAGGAAGGAGGGACGTGAGGAGGAAGGGGATGTTAGGAAGGAGGGATGTGTTTGCTGTTGTTGTTATTTTTTTTTTGTTTGTTTGCTGTCCCAACCTCTGCGCCACCGCAGTGGCAGTGCACCCACGCCGCTCATTCCGACACCCCGTCCACAGCCACGGCCCGGTCGGCCCCGCCGCAGCCCCCGGTACCGGCAATCCACAGGGAGCAGTCAATGTCAAGTCGTCAAGAGGCACCCACCGGAGGAGACACTGCACTACTGCCGAGTCACTTCGGTGGTGTTCAGTGGCGCCTGTTCTTCTATTCTAACATACGCAGGGACACCACCTACTAAGCCCCCTACTGACGACAATAATTACTTAGTCGCGGGGGCCGGCGCGAGTGAGCTCTCCCTCCGGAGGGCGCCACCACGTCCGTCCAACGACAGCCCCCATGGACTCGCCGATACCGGTGACCCCAACGGAACCAAACCAAGGCCACAGACGTGGAGAGGACATCGAAATTGAGGTCACCATGAGAGCAGGGCATGAAGGGCCACAGAATTTGAGACTTTTTAATGCTGATCGATGAGAATGAGGATGATTAAGATGATGCTACGGGTTTCGGTCTGAGACTACATGTCAGGGCTGTACTCTACGCTTCCTTTCGTAATATATCCCGGCGTCAACCAGGCCCGAGAGGTACAGGCATCTGTAGAGTGTTGGTCAGGAAATTTGAGCAACACTCTCAGAAGCGCATCCATTAAGTGGATGAAACTCGACTGTGTGGTCCCAGTCTTCCTAACTGAGTCCGCAGCAAACTCAACTCTGGGTAGGAGCCGGTCGGGGCAGAAAAAATCTACATGACTCTGATGGATTCGAACCCACGACCTCCCAGCCGGGAGTCCGCGACGCTAACCACTTCGCCACGGCGGCTGGTGGAAGGAGGGACGTTTAGGAAGGAGGGACGTTAGGAAGGAGAGACGTTAGGAAGGAGGGTATTAGGAGGAGACGTTAAGGAGGGACGTTAGGAAGGAGAGACGTTAGGAAGGAGAGACGTTAGGAAGGAGGGACGTTAGGAAGGAGGGACGTTAGGAAGAGAGACGTTAGGACGGAGGGACGTTAGGAAGGAGGGACGTTAGGGAGGAGGGAGGGGTATTAGGAAGGAGGGACGTTAGGAAGAAGGGACGTTAGGACGGAGGGACGTTAGGAAGGAGGGACGTTAGGAAAGAGGGGTATTACGTTAGGAAGGAGGGACGTTAGGAAGGAGAGACGTTAGGAAGGAGAGACGTTAGGAAGGAGGGGGGTATTAGGAAGGAGGGACGTTAGGAAGGAGAGACGTTAGGAAGGAGGGACGTTTACGAAGGGAGAGACATTAGGAAGGAGGGACGTTAGGACGGAGGGACGTTAGGAAGGAGGGACGTTAGGAAGGAGGGGTATTAGGAAGGAGGGACGTTAGGAAGGAGAGACGTTAGAGAGGAAGGACGAGAGATGGCAGGGAGGAGGGATGTTAGGAAGGAGGGACGTTAGGAAGGAGGGACGTTAGGAAGGAAGGACGAGAGATGGCAGGGAGGAGGGACGTTAGGAAGGAGAGACATTAGGATGGAGGGACGTTAGGAAGGAGGGACGTTAGAGAGGAAGGACGAGAGATGGTAGGGAGGAGGGACGTTAGGAAGGAGAGACGTTAGGATGGAGGGACGTTAGGAAGGAGGAACGTTAGGAAGGAGGGACGTTAGGAAGGAGGGGTATTAGGAAGGAGGGACGTTAGGAAGGAGAGACGTTAGAGAGGAAGGACGAGAGATGGCAGGGAGGAGGGACGTTAGGAAGGAGGGACGTTAGGAAGGAGGGACGTTAGGAAGGAGGGACGTTAGAGAGGAAGGACGAGAGATGGCAGGGAGGAGGGACGTTAGGAAGGAGGGACGTTAGGAAGGAGGGACGTTAGAGAGGAAGGACGAGAGATGGCAGGGAGGAGGGACGTTAGGAAGGAGGGACGTTAGGAAGGAGGGGTATTAGGAAGGAGGGACGTTAGGAAGGAGGGACGTTAGGAAGGAGGGACGTTAGTGAGGAAGGACGAGAGATGGCAGGGAGGAGGGACGTTAGGAAGGAGGGACGTTAGGAAGGAGGGACATTAGTGAGGAAGGACGAGAGATGGCAGGGAGGAGGGACGTTAGGAAGGAGGGACGTTAGTGAGGAAGGACGAGAGATGGCAGGGAGGAGGGACGTTAGGAAGGAGGGACGTTAGTGAGGAAGGACGAGAGATGGCAGGGAGGAGGGACGTTAGGAAGGAGGGACGTTAGGGAGGAGGGACGTTAGGAAGGAGGGACGTTAGGAAGGAGGGATGCATTGACAGGTGGAGAAGCGGGAGGCGAAAGGGTTGAGAAGGGGGGGGGGGAAGATGAGGAAGGAGAGACAGGGAGAAAAGGAGGGAAGTGGAAAGAGAGAGAGGGAAAGAGAGAGAGAGAGAGAGAGAAAATGAGTGTGATCTCTCTCTCTCTCTCTCTCTCTCTCTCTCTCTCTCTCTCTCTCTCTCTCTCTCTCTCTCTCTCTCATTCCACGCCCATCTTGCACTGAAGTGAATGAAGATAAGAGATGGCTCGTTCGTTTTCGTGTCCTGTGTGTTTTGCATCTTGCCTGAAGAAGACCTAAGAGGTCGAAACGCGCAGTCTTATAATTCGTTTGACTACTTTTTGTTGGGGGGAGGGGGGGGGGTGGGGGTCTTGTTTGGTTTTTGTTGTTGTTGTTGTTGTTTTGGCGGTGCACTATCACTAGCATTTAAGATTTGTTTAGATTTCCGCCTGCGGTCACCTCACTCTGTATAACTAGATTTAAGAATTAAAAAAAAAAAAAAAACACACACAAAGAAACGAACAAAGGGAAAGAAAGCCCAGATGTCTAAAGAAAGAAGAAAGACCAGAAAAATACTTGAGAGACAGACAGAGGGAAGGGAAAGGGAGAGTGGGGGCAGGGGGGGGGGCGAAGAGTAAGAGAGAGAGAGAGAGAGAGAGAGAGAGATTTGATTGATTGATTGATTGATTGATCGATCGATTGATTGATCTTTAATACACAAAGATGAAGATTTTAGACCAAAGCCTAGTCTTACAATCTGTCCTTGTCATGCATACATTATTTCAAACACATCATTCATACTGACAATTCAACATAGCAACATTGTAATCTAATTCTACAATGATAAGCAAACTAGAGAAAAAGAGAGAGAGGTGAACGATACAGTGATGGAGGGAGGGAAAGAGAGTGAGAACTGACGAAGAAATGAAAATAACTCAAAACAAAAAACAACAGATGAATTAACCATCTTAGAAAGATGATGGTTTAGAACGGGACCGCCTTCAGCTTGCACGCAACGAAATGATAGAGAGAAAGGAATGGACAACAGGTGAGATAGGAATCCCACACGGTTCATGCTATGGGCTGTCTGGCCGTCAATTCACAGAATATGAGAGAGAGAGAGAGAGAGAGAGAGAGAGAGAGAGAGAGAGAGAGTTTGGTTCTGTTTTACAACGAAAGGCAGAGAGAAAGAAAAACAACCAAACAACGAGTGCGCAAAAAAAAAAAAAAAAAAAAAAAAAAAGATTTCTTATTAAACAGAATTCGAGAACGAACGACAGAAAGAAAAAGTGCACGCGCTCATGTACAGGTGCAAGTACACGTGCAAAGGGGGCGTGCGCGCACGCACGCGCGCACACACACACACACACACACACACACACACACACACACACACCACACACACACACACACGCACGCACGCACGCACGCACACACATACTGCTCGCTTTCGCATACACATAAAAAACAATACTTGGACAGTTTTGTGTTAAAGGACCTATTCATCTACATCACATGCAACAAATTGCTGATGCAGGTGCATTCGCCATTAATTCATATTCATCTTTGTAGCAGTGACAAATTGTCTCTGGTGCTTACGGAGACAGTTGGAAGCCGGTCTCTTACCTCCCTTGGTTTGACACTGTTTCCCCACGAAGGTTCAGCGTGCTTGTGTGTGTGTGTGTGTGTGTGTGTGTGTGTGTGTGTGTGTGTGTGTGTGTGTGTGTGTGTTTCCTTCATTTTGTTGCTTTTTTTTTCTTCATGTTTTTGTTGTTGTTTTTTTTTTGTTGGTGGTGGTGTGGGTGGTGGATTGTTTTATTTTCTTATGTTTTCTTACTCCGTTAACACAATGTACTTGTTTTTCTTCTTGTGTTATTTTCCTATCTCTTATTTTTTGTTTTGTTATAGTCTGTTTTTTTTTTAATTGATTTATTGACATGTTCGTTTCGTTTTGTTTTTGTTTTTAAGAGAGTACTTATATAGCGCCTATCCCCAGCCAGAGACCAAGCTCTAAGCGCTTGACGATCCACATTCTCGTTTACACAACGGGCTGCCTACCTGGGTAGAGCCGACTGAAGAGCTGCGTGCCGGCGCTTCATTCATTCGTTTCCCGTGACATTCAGACAGTTTCATTCCTTCGATTTTTTCACGCCGAGTGCATTGTATGTGTAACGTATCATCCATACCAACGGCCAAACTGGCCTTCTCTTCCGAAAGTTGGGGATGGGATTTTACGTGTATGTAAGATGCTATGCGTGCGTTCACACACACGGAACCTCGGTTTATAGTCTCATTCGAATGACTGTTTGGGAAATGGAGTCAGAACCAATGTTAACTCCAAGGGAAAAATTCCCTGTACCGCCCGGCGGAGATTCGAACCCGCAACCGCAGGATCACCAAGAATACGAGTGCGGCGCTCTACCACTGAGCTATTCCGGCTCCCTGGTTACTTTAACTAAAGTAAACAGATTCCACCTCAGAGTGAGCAGGACAGAACGGTAAAGAGATGTCAAATGATTTTTAGGCCAGTGTTCCCGACCTTAAGGCCGACGTTATCTAACCAAAAGGTACAATTTACAAAACAATATACTGTGTACAGTTTTTGCCATACTTGAAGTGGACAGATAAAAGCAAACACCAAGCCTTTTAAACAGCAGCAACATTCATCGTCATAACAATCCATTGTCAGTCTCATGATCATTACGTTCACGGAGTCATTCTTGTTGTCGTCATCATCGGGTCATTATTTTTATCACAACCACCAACTCGTTATGATCACCAGATCATTCTTCATTACAATTATCATCATCATCACTGTCACTACCATCATTCCATTATCACAACTTCCGCCCTTATCATCACCGTCATTGTCAATATCATCTTATCATCATCATCATCATCTGTGTCATTATCGTCATTATTATCATTACTTCGATCACAATTATCATCATTATTATTGTCGTAGGCTATCTGCACCCGTCAATTGAGGGGAAAAAGGACCTGTGAAAAAAATGATCATCATTATCATTATTGTTATCATCATTACCATTAAATGAAAAATAGAAATACTGAGGTGAACATCGAAAGAAAAACTCAAAGAAAACACTCACATACACACAAGAAGGAAGTAAGAGAAGGAGAGAGAATAGGGAAGAAAAAAAAAATCGTTAAAATGATGAAGTCTGATTCTTGAAAAATGAGAGATTGAGGGAGCGCAGAGAGGGGAGAGGGGAGGGAGAGAACTCCAGCAAGACAGAAAAGGATGTACGATAACCGCAGAATGGAGGAAGACAAAACCACATGAAAGAGAGAGAGAGATGGGGGAGAGGGTGGGGGAGGAAGGGAGAGAAGGGACCAATATCCGAGAGATAATACACTCTGACGACTTAACCAGAATCACAAAGAGAGAGAGAGAGAGAGAGAGAGAGAGAGAGAGAGAGAGAGAGAATACTTGGGGAGGGGGAGGAGGGGACAGGGAACAGAAAGAGATGTGGAGAGAGAGAGAGAGAGAGAGAGAGAGAGAGAGAGAGAGGATGATGGGAAGGGAGACTAAGAAAAGAAGAAAAAAAAAAAGAAGAACAAGGGGAAAAAAAAATTAAGCGTCTTTGAAAGATGGCGGCTATTTACAGACCAGCCGACTGTATGGGGCCATATCAGGGTTGTCGTATTGTCAGAGAGATATGATACGAAAAAAGAGAGAGAGGGCGAAAGGGAAGCGTGAGGTTTGTTCGTTATTTATGAAAGAAGAAAGACAGGGGGAAAAGAACGATTAAAGTAGGAGTGCGAATTAAAGGGTGAAAAAAGAAAAATAAACGACATTCAAAAAGAGCTAAAAACAAAAACGCAAAGTGCACAGGGGCATTACGTGCGCGCGAGCACAAACATGCGCGCACACACACACACACACACACACACACACACACACACACACACGCGCGCGCGCGCGCGCGCGCGCGCGCGCGAGCACGCACGCACGTACTCACGCAAAACACACACACACACACACACGCACGCACGCACGCACGCACGCAATGCACTCACTACTCGCTTACATTCATACAAAAACACAACACGTGCTAGACGCAGTTTTCGTGAAAGAGCCCAATTTATCCACATCACATGTAACGGTATGCTGACGCAGGTGCATTCGCCATTAATTCATGTTCATGTCTGTAGCAATGACAGACTGTCACAGAAGCTTAAGGAGACGGTTGGAACCCGGTCTCTTACCTCCCTTGGTACGACACTGTTTCCCCACAAAGTTTCATATAAAGGAGACGCGATGGATGTACCATTCCAGCAGTGATTATGGACTTTATGACAATGACGCAAATCAAAATACACGGAGTACATAGTGGTATTCGTATTCTATTCTGTAATAACTAAACTGCTTCTTGGTCAACTGTTTCCGTTGGTTATAACAATACTGATCCATGGAATGCATCAACGTATGGGCCTGAAACCATTTTCCAATCCAAAGACTCCCCCCCCCCCCCCCCCCCCCCCAAAATGTATTTCCTGTATTGCACGAACGATTAATGAGTGCTAGCTATTTCTTTTGATCTGGCATGACATCCTGGTACCTGAGACAGAGATTGGATGACACATTCTTGGAGAATCACTCTGCTGCCAGAAATGGTGCTTGGGGGTGTTGGGTGAAAAACTGGGTGTGTTCATCTCATCACGCCCCACAGCTGTCACGTCGCGTCCTGTGGCTTCACTAATTGCCTTATCGCCAGAACTGGCGCCAGGGGCGTTGATGGAAATACAGGTGTGTTCATGTGTTCCCACGGCTGCCAGTTCACGCCTCGTGTCCTTTGTAAGTTGTTGTGACATGTGACAGCTGCTCAGACAACATGAGGACCTTACTTTTGTCGGCTTGTTGGGGACGGGTTGACCCAGTGTGTCTTTATTGAGGTGTGATGGTGTGTGTGTGCGTGATGGTGTGTGTGTGTGTGTGTGTGTGTGTGTGTGTGTGTGTGTGTGTGTGTGTGTGTGATGGTGTTGTGTGTGTGTGTGATGGTGTGTGTGTGTGTGTGTGTGTGTGTGTGTGTGTGTTCTTTTTTTTTTGTAAGTTTTGTGTGTACCTGTTCATGCGCGCACGCATTTGCGCTCGCACGTGTGTGTGTGTGTGTGTGTGTGGGTGGGTGTGTGTGTATACGCAGGCGCGTATGAGAGAGAGAGAGAGAGAGAGCGTGTAGCGCCATGACAAACTATAGTTCCTAATCGTGCAAGTATTGTTATTCGGTGCTTTTGGGTACCGTCGTTTTCTGATACAATCGTTCCTTGTTTTAGTACTGCAAATATTGCTGTGAACTTTGCACACACATGGATTTGGAAAGACGCTTGGCACATCCATCCGCTCCACGCTTTTTCCATTGTGGGTGTTGTAGTATCGGGATGTAGGGGTGTGATTGTTGCTGTCGTTCAAGTGAACTGAGTCTTCATCGTTGCACCTATAGACTTAACAACATATTTGACAATAGTTTGAATACTTTGGTATACATCTATAAGCAAGAAACACACAGACAATTGCTCTGGGAGAGAGAGAGAGAGAGAGAGAGAGAGAGAGAGAGAGAGGAGAGAGAGAGGAGAGATGGGAGGATGAGGAAGGGTCTGGGAGAAAGAGGGGGGGGGCTAGTGAGTGAAGAACGAAGAGTCCAAATGTGGCAGGAGAGAGAGAGAGAGAGAGAGAGAGAGAGAGAGAGAGAGAGAGAGAGAGCATACGGGATGAAGGAGTAGGGATAACAACGATGACATAAAAACAGACCACGAGGAGGTAATTCGACGAGACATAGATCGTGTTCAGTCCCGCTTTAAGTCGTTCTTTCCACCACAGACGGGGTGTTGTCAACACGCTGTGTTGACCACGGTCCCTTTGTGACGTGAACGTCGCATCTCCTTTCCCAGGGTGTTTTTTATCACGTGGCCCCTGGCTTGGATGAACAAGGTGACGTGGCGCATTGCGCCGAGTGTAAATAAAAGAGAAAGTATGTCGTCTTCTTAATTATTTATTGCCCCGAATGACATCCTCTAATTCCATGCACAGCGCGCGTGCTTTGTGTGTGTGTGTGTGTGTGTGTGTGTGTGTGTGTGTGTGTGTGTGTGTGTGTGTGTGTGTGTGTGTGTACGTGCGTGCGCGCGACAGTGCGTGAGAGAGAGACAGACAGACAGACAGACAGACAGAGTGTTCTACTTTTTGCCGAACTTCTTGCTCGGATGCCTTTTGAAGACTTGCTTACTCATTCAACCTGAGTGATGAAGGGATAAAGCGTCACGTCAGAATGCAGTTAAGTCGGCTGTAATCTGTCCTGGCCTGTTGGGGCTTTCTGACATGTCTCTGGACTGGCATTGTCCACTTAGGTCTGCTTTGTCTGGTGTTGTCTGTTCTGGACTGTTTTTCTAGGTCTGCTTTGCCTGGTGTGTTGTCTGTTCTGGACTGTTTTTTAAGGTATGCTTTGTCTGGTGTTGTCTGTTCTGGACTGTTTTTGAGGTCTGCTTTGTCTGGGGTTGTCTGTTCTGGACTGTTTTTTAAGGTCTGCTTTGTCCGGTGTTGTCTGTTCTGGACTGTTTTTAAGGTATGCTTTGTGTGGTGTTGTCTGTTCTGGACTGTTTTTTAGGTCTGCTTTGTTTGGTGTTGTCTGTTCTGGACTGTTTTTGAGGTCTGCTTTGTTTGGTGTGTCTGTTCTGGACTGTTTTTTTAGGTCTGCTTTGTTTGGTGTTGTCTGTTCTAGACTGTTTCTGAGGGCTGCTTTGTTTTGGTGTTGTCTGTTCTGGACTGTTTTAAGGTCTACTTTGTCTGGTGTTGTCTGTTCTGGACTATTTTTTAGGTCTGCTTTGTCCGGTGTTGTCTGTTCTGGACTGTTTTTGAGGTCTGCTTTTTGTGTGGTGTTGTCTGTTCTGGACTGTTTTGGAGGTCTGCTTTGTCTGGTGTTGTCTGTTCTGACTGTTTTTGAGGTCTGCTTTGGATGGTGTTGTTCTGTTCTGGACTGTTTTTTGAGGTCTGCTTTGGATGGTGTTGTCTGTTCTGACTGTTTTTGAGGTCTGCTTTGGATGGTGTTGTTCTCTTCTGGACTGTTTTTGAAGTCTGCTTTGTTTGGTATTGTCTGTTCCGGACTGTTTTTTGAGGTCTGCTTTGTGTGGTGTTGTCTGTTCTGGACTGTTTTTGAGGTCTGCTATGTTTGGTGTTGTCTGTTCTGGACTGTTTTGGGGGCCTGCTTTGTCTCGTGTTGTTCTGTTCTGGATTGTTTTTGTTTCAGTCCTGGTCTGTTGACAGTTTCTTTGGTTCTGTTCCGCTCTGTCGTGGTTTTGTTCTGGGTGCTCTGAGATGTTCTCTATTGTGGTGATCTGTTCACCTTTGCTGTTGTCTGTTCTGAAGGTTGTGTGGTCTGTGCTGGATACTTTGGTCTGTTCTATGTTGCTGTTGTTGTCTGTTCTCGATGTTGTGGTCTGTTCTGGACATTTTGGTCTGTTCAGTGCTGTTGTCGTTGCTATCTGTTCTCGACGTTGTGCTCTGTTCTGGATATTTTGCTCTGTTCTGTGTTGTTGTTATTTGTTCTGGATATTTTGCTCTGTTCTGTAATGTTGCTATCTATTCTCCATGTTGTGCTCTGTTCTGGATATTTTGCTCTGTTCTGTGTTGTTGTTGTTTTTGTTCTGGATATTTTGCTCTGTTCTGTGTTGTTGTTATTTGTTCTGAATATTTTGCTCTGTTCTTTGTTGTTGTTATTTGTTCTGGATATTTTGGTCTTTTCTGTGGTGTTATCTGTTTTCGA
>JADBJO010005536.1:64203-74203 GCA_016801955.1 Conus betulinus
CTGGCCTGTAGGTGGTCTCTCTCTCCCCTCCTATGTAAACATCGCCTCCTCAAACACGTCGAGAAGAGACAACACGGGCTTCTATTGGAGTCTTTGTAAGCTCTGTCTGTCTGTATGTCTGCCTCTCTCTCTCTCTCTCTCTCTCTCTCTCTCTCTCCCTCTCTCCCC
The DNA here is from genome assembly GCA_016801955.1 of Conus betulinus. Lineage (NCBI taxonomy): Eukaryota > Metazoa > Mollusca > Gastropoda > Neogastropoda > Conidae > Conus > Conus betulinus. The sequence goes on from JADBJO010005536.1 coordinate 64,372, forward strand.
TCTCTCGCTCTCTCTCTCTCTCCTCTCTCTCTCTCCTTCTCTCTCTCCCCCCTCCTCCTCTCTCTCTCTCTCTCTCTCTCTCTCTCTCTCTTCGCTCGCTTGCTCGCTCGCTCTTTATTTAAAGCTTGAAATTGGCGTTTCATATGAATGCATTTATTTTGCTCCCCTTCTCGAGGGTAAAGGCCTACACATGAGTAAATGACCTCTCTCTCTCTCTCTCTCTCTCTCTCTCTCTCTCTCTCTCTCTCTGTGTGTGGGGGGGGGTGTGTAAGTGTGTGTGTGTGTGTGTGTGTGTGTGTGTGTGTGTTACTACACATGTATTGTAGGTGAACGGTAATCGTTTGTACATTATTGTTTGGTTATCTCCACGTGGCAGGTTTTTGGAGAGATTCCACGTCCAAATAGATAGGAAATGATCATTAATCCGTTCATCCTGTCTGCAAAGGAGAAAATTCCACGTCCAAATACAAAGGAAATGTTCATAATCCATTCATCTTGTCTGCAAAGGATGGAAAGCTGACCGCGAAGTAAAATATATACCTAAACCCGTAGACATTAGTCCGTTCATCTTGCCTGCAAAGGAGAGAATTCCACGTCCAAATAGAAAGGAAATGATCATTAATCCGTTCATCTTGTCTGCAAAGGAGAGAATTCGACGTCCAAATACAAAGGAAATGATCGTTACTCCGTTCATCTTGTCTGCAAAGGATGGAAAGCTGACCGCGAAGTAAACATATATCTAAACCCGCAGACTGCAGAAATGAAAAAAAAAATTTAATGTAGGAAGGTATGTAGGAATGAAAAAAAAAATTAATGTAGGAAGGTATGTGGGAATGAATAAAGACAAAGAATGGAGGAATGTATGAAGGAATGAAGAAGAATGAGAAAGAATAAAGTTAAACAGAAAGGATGGGAAGAAGACAAAAAAAGAGAAAAGATAAGAGGAACTGAGGGAAGGTGAAAAGGAAAAACAAAAAGAAAGGTGAGATGGAACGATGAAAAAAAAAAGAAAGACTGAAGGGAGGTGGGACAAAATTAAGGATGTTAATGAAGAACGAAGGAACGAAATGAAGAATTAACGAAGGATAAAACGTAATGAAGATAAGAAGGAAGAATCGTATAAGGTAAAAGAGAATGAACAAAGAAAAGGAAAAAGGGAAGACAGAAAGAATGGAAGAAACTGGGAGAGAAAGAAAACAGGGGAAAAAAAAAAAAAGGAAGGAAGGAATTAACAGAGCGAAGGATGAGGATATAAACCTATCAGATCGGCTGAGCTGTAAACATCAATACATGGTGTTTGCTCATTAGTAATTACAATATTGCGATGCATTAGGTTGCCGTTTTCTCTATTTCGAACGTTTGTTTTGTCCACACTTTCTGAATGACAATGCCAGTTGTGATTATTGTTTTATCAACCAGTAACGTTCGTTTTGTTCACAATTCCGCAGATGCGGGTGTAACTTCTTTTTTTTTTTTTATATGTGAGCAACATCCATTTTGTAGTCACATCCCCGGACGATTAATACCAGGTTTAGCTACTGTTTATGTGTTAGTAGTGTTTGCCTTGGACACGTCTCCAGACGAACAATACCAGCTATATAACTACTGTTGCATGCAATGGTAACGTTTATGTTGTACACATGCGTCGCTGACTAATGCCAGCTTTAAATACTGTTTGTATATTGTTAACGTTTGCCTTGAACTCACCCCAGGTGAACAATGATGGTTGTGACTATTGTTTCTGTATTTAATAAGTTTGTCTTGTACACAACCCAGGTGAATAACACCAGCTGTGTCTACTGTTCTGTGTATTTGTAACGCTGTTGTGTACGTTTTCTGTGATAGATAATGTCGCGTGTTGCTACTATGTCATGTATTACTAACGTTTTGTTTTGCATACTTCCCCGGATGAATAATGCCACCTGTAGCTTCTGTTTCACGTATTTATACGTTCATTCTGTGCACATTCCCAGGTGAATAAAGTCAGCTGTCGCTACTACTTTGTGTATGACTGAATGTTCGTTTGAAACATATCACCGGATGAAAGACGGTAGGTGGAGCTACTGTTTTGTGTACTGGTACCTTTGGATTTGTAAACACATCCGTGAATGAATGATGCCCGCTACTGTTTTTGTGTGTCAGTCATGTGTTCGATCTATGCACATTCCCAGGAAAACAGCGGCAGCTGCAGTTACTGTTTATGTGTTAGTAACGTTGTTTTAGACACTTTCCTGGGTGAATAATACCATCCCTTGATACTGTTTTATGTAGTGATAACGTTCGCTTTGTACACACATCCCAAGGTGACGACATCAGCTGTGGCTATCATTTTATATATTTTATAACGTTCGTTTTACATATTCACAGGTGAATAATGCCTTAGGTAGCTACTGTTGTATTTGTGTTAGCAAAGCTCAAGCAGAAATGGGATTACTGAGCCGCTAAAACGAAGGAAGAAATGAAGTATAAAACAGACTCTTCGCGTTTCGACTTGTTGGGTCTTTTTCAGGCAGGCAGGCAGGCAGGACACAAAGACAAAGCAATGGACACAGAACAAACCAATGGACACAAAGACAAACAATGGACACGAAGAACAAAGCAATGGAACAACGAAGAACAATGACACAAAGAACAAACAGTCACTTTTCTCTTTAATCTTGGTGCAAACAGCGGCGTGGGTGAAGACGAAAAAAACTATGGGATGGAACTGACGAAAAGAGGGAAGAGAGGAGAGGATACAGATTAAAGTGTGTCTGTGGAGAGTACTGGAGGCCAGTGCTGTGGAGGAGGATGGGTACATGCTAATTTTGGGATACTAACGCCAGGTGGGCAGAGGGTCCCAGGTCTGACATCAAGGTCAGATTCATGCATAGTGAAGTCAAAGCTGTCACTCTGTGGTTTTTAAAACGCCAGGACTTCAAGGACTGATACTGTGTCGGGGATGGTTGACACACTCTGTGATAATCTGCATCCCTTCCCCTCCAATCCCATACCTCTTCTCTTCAGTTCCATTTCGTAGTTTTAGTCTTAACCCACGCTGCGGTTTGCATCTAGATCAAAGCGATATACGACTACATGTTCGTTTTTTTTTTTTTTTTTGTTTTTGTTTTTTTTTTGTTGTTGTGTTTGCGTAAATACTGTTTGTCCTGCTTATAGAAGAACCAAAAGTAGGTCGAAACACGTAGTGTTTGTTATGTAATTTGTTTGTTCCTTCCTTTGGCGGGTCTCTAATTCTTTTTTTTTTTTTTTTTGTTTTTTTTTTTTTTTTTTGCTTTAATCGTTTGATTTCCGCCTGCGGTCATCCCCTTTTTAAACCTTAGTAACGGCCGTTTTGGATACACGCATTGAGGTGTAGGCCTTATAACGCCATTCCCAGGCACTGTTTTTATGTATTAGTATGTATTAGTAATGTTCGCTGTGTACATATGTAGCCACTGTTTCATGAATTAGGAACTTTCGTGTTGTATACACATCTCCAGGTGCGCGACGCCTGCTATACTAACTGTTTTATGTATTAGTAACGTCATCCTCGTACATATCTTCAGGTGAACGATGTCAGCTATGGCGGCCGTTTCATGTGTCAGTAACGTTCATTTCATACTCATCCCCCGTATTGGATGTTGTTGCTACCGTTTGATGTATTAGTACCGTTCGTTTCCAACGCACATCCTTCAAGTGAACTCCAGTTGTAGCTACCGTTTTACATATTACAAAGAAACGTTCGTTTTGCACACATCCCCAGGTGGGCCAATGCCAGATGTAGCTACTGTTGCATTATCACGAACTAACCTTTCTTTTGTACACATCCTCCGAGTGAACGCCAACACTGTTTCCTATATTACAAAATAACGTTCGTTTTGCACATCCCCAGGTGAACAATGCCAGTGGGAGCTACTGGTTTTAAGTTTTGCCAAGTAACGTTCCTTTTGTACAGTTTTCCCCAGGTAAACACCAACTGTAGTTAACCGTGTCATGTATCATATAGTAACGTTAGTTTTGTACACATGCCCAGGTGAACAATATCGACTGTAGTTACTGTGTCATGTATTACATAGTAACGTTAATTTTGTACACATGCCCAGCTGAACAATATCAACTGTAGTTACTGTGTCATGTATTACATTATGATTTCGTGTTGTACAAATCCCCAGGTGAACAATATCAACTGTAGTTACTGTGTCATGTATCACATTGTAACTTCGTTTTGTACACATGCCCAGGTGAACAATACCAAGTGTAGTTACTGTTTCATGTATAACATTGTAACTTCGTTCGTGCACATATCCCCAGGTGATCACCAACTGTACTTACTGTTGTAGGTATAATAAAGTAATTTTCGTTTCGTACGCAAATTTCCAAATGAACGCCAGTTATAAACCACTGTTGTATTTATAACAAGTAACGTTCGTTTTGTACACATTTCCCAAGTAAACGCCAACTGTAATCACCGTTGTATTTATCACAAAGTAACGTTCGTTTTGTTCGCATCCCCATGGTGACAACCATGCCAGCTACACAACACTGTTTCTTGTATTACAAAGTAACGTTCGTTTTGTACATAACACTGTTTCATGTATTACAAAGTAACGTTCGTTTTGTACACAAACACTGTTTCATGTATTACAAAGTAACGTTCGTTTTGTACACAACACTGTTTCATGTATTACAAAGTAACGTTCGTTTTGTACACAACATTGTTTAATGTATTACAAAGTAGCGTTCGTTTTGTACACAACACTGTTTCATGTATTACAAAGTAACGTTCGTTTTGTACACAACACTGTTTCATGTATTACAAAGTAACGTTCGTTTTGTACACAAACACTGTTTCATGTATTACAGAGTAACGTTCGTTTTGTACACAACACTGTTTCATGTATTACAAAAGTAACGTTCGTTTTGTAAACAACACTGTTTCATGTATTACAAAGTAACGTTCGTTTTTGTTACAGTATTACAAAGTAACATTCGTTTTGTAAACAGCATTGTTTAATGTATTACAGAGTAACGTTCGTTTTGTACACAACACTGTTTCATGTATTACAGAGTAACGTTCGTTTTTGTACACAACATTGTTTCATGTATTGCAAAGTAACGTTCGTTTTGTATACAACACTGTTTCATGTATTACAGAGTAACGTTCGTTTTGTACACAACATTTTTTCATGTATTACAAACTAACGTTCGTTTTGTACACAACACTTTTTCATGTATTACAGAGTAACGTTCGTTTTGTACACAACATTGTTTCATGTATTGCAAAGTAACGTTCGTTTCGTACACAACCCTGTTTCATGTATTACAGAGTAATGTTCGTTTTGTACACAACACTGTTTCATGTATTACAGAGTAACGTTCGTTTTGTACACAACACTGTTTCATGTATTACAAAGTAACGTTCGTTTTGTACACAACACTTGTTTCATGTATTACATAGTGACGTTCGTTTTGTACACATTCCCAGGTGAACAACGCCAGCTGCAGCTTCTCGGAGAGCCAGCGGTTCATGTTCATCAAGAACACACGGCGCAGTCACAAGTGGATTCAGATGGCTCCCGGCTACGGCTGGTTGACTAGCATCTCCTGCATGGTGCGATCCTGAGCCTGTGTGACGTCACAACATGATTTTTCCCCCCCGTGACGTGACACTCTGGAGTCTTCTGGTGACGTCACATCCTCAGGCAGCATGACGTCACTTCATGGAGACATTCTTGGACGTTTGAAAAAAGAATGAAGTTGCCATCTCTCTCTCTCTCTCTCTCTCTCTCTCTCTCTCTCTCTCTCTCTCTCTCTCTCTCTCTCTCTCTCAGTGACTGACATTGGGTGCTAGTGTGTGTGTCATTCATTGATGGACAAATCATGAAGGTTGCATCACACAGAATCGAACTCTTCTTTTATCCAGAACAAATTTTGCTTCAGATCGTTAGCTCATGCTTTTTTTTTTTTTTTCTTTTCTTTCTTTCTTTCTTGGGCCATTGTGGAAATATCTTTTTTAACATACTGAGCCTTATTACTTGTATGGTGATGTTTGCTATTCATACAGCTATATTTCATAAGCGTGAATGTAGCACTTTTATATATTGCTTGTGTTGGGACAAAAGTACTTCTGAAGCGCATGTAAATAATTTGCGAGATTTGTGGTGTCAGATGAAAAAAAAAAAAAAAAAAAAAAAAAAAAAACACCCAGCCTGGTGATTTCTTTTGCATTGTGGTTATTTGGGGGGGATTGCAGTAATGTGCGTGTGAAAGTTATAAGTACATGGTATGTTGGGATTCAGTTGTAGCCCAAATGTTTGGTCATGTCTAGTTAATTCTATTAAAACAAAAGAAACATATTCTCTCTCTCTCTCTCTCTCCTCTCTCTCTCTCTCTCTCTCTCTCTCTCTCTCTCTCTCTCTCTCTCTCTCTCTCTCTCTCTCTCTCAGTCCTCTCCGTGCCTGCTGGCGCTTGAGGCTACAGCAAGAGATCTCCATCTGGCTCTGTCTGCGGCTGCTCTGGGGGTTGTGCTGAGAGTCAGTCCTTTGTCTTTCAGCTCCCTTTCAATTGTCCTGCGCCAGGTTTCCTTCGGTCGTCCCCCGTTTTCTTTTACCTGGGGGGTCCAGCGCAGGGCTGTTCTGGGGAGTGAGCTGGTGGCATGCGACAGACATGCCCTAGCCATCTCCATCGACGCGCCTGGATGGTGTCCTGTATTGTGGAGACTCCTGTTCTAGTCCTCAGTTCTTCGTTTGAGATGATGTTCGACCAGAAGATCCTGAGGATACGTCGCAGACACTTGTTCCGGAACACTTCCAGCTTTTTCTCAATGGCGACGGTCGTCTTCCAGCACTCTGAGCCATACAGGAGGACGCTGAGGACATTGCTCTTGAAGAGTCGAATCTTCGTTTGGATGCTGAGGACGGTGGATCTCCAGATGGGCCTGACGTTGCGAAGGCTTGGCTGGCTTTGCTGATTCTGGCGTTGATCTCCTGGTTGCAGTCGCCGTGTCTATCTTGAACTAATTTGGGTAAAATTAGACAATGTTGGAAACGCATGACATTTTCAGAACTTTCATCTTCCCAAAATCACCGAACTGTGAGGATTCTATGGTTTCCAAGTGTGTGTGGTGGTTAAAAGTCAATAATCATGACTCGACGTACTCATGGGTTTTTCAGTACGAAAACAAGTCTTCATAAGAATGTTTTAAGCTTATCCCTTGAAACTCACGAAATCTGAATATCAATGGAACAGAACAAATCGTACATTTTCAAACAAGATTTCCTTTTTGAACCTCGCCCAGCCAAAATTAAAGTCAATTTAGAGGAAATCTTTCCACTTATGAGTTCTCTGGTAGTATGCAGAACATTCTCAATAATGTTCAGAAATCATAATAACTGTAGAGAAGTTTTACTGTTAACTGTGTTAGTTACTAATCACTCTCAACTGTTAAAGTATGTGTGTATTAAGAGCTGCTTTGCAGAATTGCCTGAAAATCTTTCAAACCAGTATGTTACAGAAATAAATACATTGACGCTTTCCTGTAACTAATGTGTGCAGTATCCGCATGCGTGCGCGCATGCGTGCATGTGTATGTGTGTATGTATGTGTGTATGATATATATATATATATATATATAGAGAGAGAGAGAGAGAGAGAGAGAGAGAGAGAGAGCGAGAGAGAGAGATAAATGCGCGCGCGCGCGCGTGTGTGTGTGTGTGTGTGTGTGTGTGTGTGTGTGTGTATGTGTGTGTGTGTGTGTGTGTGTGTGTGTGTGTGTGTGTGTGTGTGTGTGTGTGCTGAATGTTGGCGATCAAGTTCAGTCATTTGCAGACATGTTTTCAAACAAGAGTCTACCATTTGTGCGCGTGTACGTGCAGCAGAAATGCGTCTGTCTGTCTGTCTGTCTGTCTGTCTGTCTGTCTGTCTGTGTCTGTCTGTCTGTCTGTCTGTCTGTCTGTGTCTGTGTGTCTTCGTTTGTCTGTTTATGCATGCGGGTATACTGTGTTACACGACGAAGCACACGCGTGCGTGAGTGCATGCACGCGCGCGCGCGCGCGTGTGTGTGTGTGTGCGTGCGTGTGTGTGTGTGTCTGTGTGTGTTTATGCGCGCGCGCGCGCGCGTGTGTGTGTGTGTGTAAGTGTGTCTGTATGTGCGTGCGTGCGTCTATATGTGTGTGTGTGTGTGTGTGTGTGTGTGTGTGTGTGTGTGTGTGTGTGTGTGTGTGCGTGCGTGCGTGCGTGCGTGCGTGCGCGCGCGCGCGCGTGCGTCTGTGTGTGTGTGTGTGTGTGTGTGTGTGTGTGTGTGTGTGTGTGTGTGTGTGAAATGTCGGAGATCAAATTCCGTTCTTTGAAGATATGACTGTAAACAATATGGCGTCATTTTTCGGGTAATCACCAAACCTTTTACTCCTGTCCACAACGACCCAAATCAAAGCCATAATTTTCACACACAAACGCACACACACACACACACACACACACACACACACACACACACACACACACACACACACACACACTCCGAAAAAAAATTTGAAATTGTGGGCATTTGTTGAAATGGTTTATTTCACAGCATGACTCGCAACATAGATGTCCCAACAGGCAGAGTGTGACATTTTATTCATGGGATATAGGACGGATTCTACTTATGGAAAAAATGGCGATTTTTGTTTATCAAGGGAGAGGCGGAATGTTAACGCGTGTGATAGTCACAGGAAAATGGGAAGATTTGTTAATGAGGGACAGGATGAGGAAGGTGTGTGTGTGTGTGTGTGTGGGGGGGGGGGGGGGGGCGGTTACTCATGTCGCATTAAAAGGAAACGACAATACTTGTTCGCAATGGAAAGGGAAGTTACTCACGTGGGATTCACAAGAAAACTGCACAGTTGATTCATGAAGAACTGGTTATGGGAGAGAGAGGGAGGGGGAGTGTTAAACATGTGCGATTCGTGGGAAAATAGAGTTGTTAACCGAATGCGGGGGGGGGGGGGGGGGGGGGGGGGGGGGGGGACAGGGGTGGGTTTACTCGTGGTGTACTGGGGTCTGGGTAGAAGTCAATTGATTTGAGAAAAAAAGGCGCATTTTTTAAATTGCAAAATATAACGAATAAAAAGTACATTGACCAAAAACAAAAACCTGGAAAACTAACCCTTTTGGTAGCTCGCACGGTAAAAATGCCGAGTGTTATTCCTCTGGCACTCACTCGGGAGAAAAGGTGATTTTCACGCACGAGTGACTTACTGGAAATATTGGATTCTCCTGACATGGCTCTCGGAAGAAATGGCGATCTTTACTCAGCTGGGAGCCGAAAAAATTGGCAATTTTTTTTTTTTAACTTATGAGATCCTTTAAAAATAAGGGCATTTTTTGTTGAACTCACGTAGGACTCGCTGAAAGCTACCTCTGAACTCTTAACACTTGGTGTGCGACAGGCTTTAGAGTTGATGGTGGTGGACATGCAGCGATGTAGTGCTTTGTGTGTTGTGTCGTTGTTGCCGGATGTATCACCACGTCCGGCTGTGATGCTTTGGGCTGTGTTGTGTGTGTGTGTGTGTGTGTGTGTGTGTGTGTGTGTGTGTGTGTGTGTGTGTGTGTGTGTGTGTGTGTGTGTGTGTGTGTGTGTGTGTGTGTGTGTGTGTGTGTGTGTGTGTGTGTGTGTGTGTGTGTGTGTGTGTGTGTGTGTGTGTGTGTTGTGTTGGAGGGCGGAAGGGAAATGCGGTGTAAAGTGTAATCGGGTTTCGGACATATCATGAAATTACATATATTGTGATCTCTTATGTCTGGGTTGGTTTGATGTCTGGTCCATGATGTCTGAGTGCCTGTCTGTATGGGCTGGGACGGTTCTCTGTCTCTGTCT
>JADBJO010005536.1:79203-84203 GCA_016801955.1 Conus betulinus
ACCTTTCAATCAGGTTCTGTGAAAGCTGTCCCTGGTCCTACGTCATCTAGTACTGGTCTGTCCGTAAATGATGTAAATGGTTCTTACACTGATTTCCTACAGAAATTGATGCAGAAATTTTTAATATGTCAGTTGAATCCTATTTTCACAACTCTGTACGATGCATATTGAAAATGACTTTGATTTGCTGTAGTAATGGAACTGGTGAAAATGAGGGCTTGACACTGATTTCGTTTTGGTTCATGTTGGAATCTTTAAGAAAATCGGAAGCGTATGATTAAATTGATTTAATGGCTTGTATTTCTCTACTTCTTTTTCCAGTTTTGTGTCTAAATGTTGTTGTTTTTTTTTTGCGCAGAAAATTTTCTGGGGAAAAAGTTTCTATAAAAGTGATTCTGAAGCTTTGAGAGGTAGAACTAATTCATCCCATGTTTTTCTAAGTTAGATGTATGTGAAAAAGTTACAATAGGGAGTTTATAAGCTTTGTGATCTCTGCTCTGCGATTCATTATTACCATCATCATCATCATCATCATCATCATCATCATCGTCATCATGATTACTATCATTATCATCATTATTATCATCATCAGCAGCGAGAGAGAGAGAGAGAGAGAGAGAGAGAGAGAGAGAGAGAGAGAGAGAGAGAGAGAGAGAGAGAATCTACATGGTGCCTATCCTCGAAGGGAGTCAAAGCTCTTATAAACACAACGGGCTGGCTTCCTGGGTAGAGCCGCCTAAAGAGCTGCCTGCTAGCTCTACAGTCAGTGTTTCCCGCACCTTTTGGTTGTCTGAAGCATACCAGTAACTGGGTCAAGGTCACTTCAACCTTTGCCACGCGTGTCATGTCAAAGGTCAAAGGTGACCTTTCACTTCAATGCGAGTCATTAGACTTTGGGTTTAGCATGGCATGTATCCTCCAAATCGGCTGCACTGACTACATTCTGTCGATGACAAGATCTGTCAACCCTACATTGACCCAGCAGTTGATAGGCAGAGATATTTACGGTGATAATCATGACCTTGATTCGGGCAAAGGTGGTCAGCTGTACGTTTTTAGTTTAGTTATCGATAATCATTTAATGATTATGATGTAACTTATGACATCATCATCATCACCAAGGGTTCTGGAAAAAATCTGACTTTCTAAATGACCTTCATGAAAGGTCAAGGTCAGCAAGGAAGGACCTCGGAGGGGTCAGTGTCACTACAAACTATCTATACCTCGTACGTCCTTGGAAGAAGTCAGATAGATCGTGACATATAGTTTCAACGTGGAAAATAAACCAAAAGCAAACACACACACACACACACACACACACACACACACACACACACACACACACAGAGCTGACAGGGCAAATGGCACAGGTGAAATGACAGAAGTAACGGGAGTGCATGAAGGAATCATCCATGCATTGCACACCAGATCCCGTTTTGTATAGGGTTCTTATCTCGCCGCCATAACGTCCCCCTCCCCCCAACTCTTCCCGGCGGGATCGTAAAGTATGTTATCGCAAATATCATGGAACGTATTTTCCAGTAAAGACAGATCTACTGATAACAAAATAATCTACTGGGAGTCTCTCTCTCTCTCTCTCTCTCTCTCTCTCTCTCTCTCTCTCTCTCTCTCTCTCTCTCTCTCTCTCTGTGTGTGTGTGTGTGTGTGTGTGTGTGTGTGTGTGTGTGTGTGTGTGTGTGTGTTTACACTGGAAAATTCGATTATACACAATATATATATATATATATATATATATATATATATATATATTTGTTAAAACTTTGATTAAAATGTAAGTGCTAAAACCCAGACAAACGACCGTTAGCCGTTGGTAAGGAGGACAAAAGGTGCGGGAAACACTGACTGTAGAGCTAGCAGGCAGCTCTTTAGGCGGCTCTAGGTTTTAGCACTTTACATTTTAATCAAAAGTTTTCATCAAAGTTTTAACAGATGCCGCTCCCAACCCGGTTGAGCACTTTTTTCAAAAATTATTGTTGGTTAGCAACACAATTATATATATATATATATATATATATATATATATATATATATATATATATATATATGCGAGTGTGTGTGTGTGTGTGTGTGTGTGTGTGTGTGTGTGTGTGTGTGTGTGTGTGTGTGTGTGTGTGTGTGTGCGATTTTCTTTAAGCGTTTAATATTAATCTGAAAAATAAAGGAGGGTCTCTCTCTCTCTCTCTCTCTCTCTCTCTCTCTCTCTGTGTGGTGTGTGTGTGTGTGTGTGTGTGTGTGTGTGTGTGTGTGTGTGTGTGTGTGTGTGCGTGCGTGCGTGTGTGTGTGTGTGTGTGTGTGTGTGTGTGTGTGTGTGTGTGTGTGTGTGTGTGTTCTGGACATTAGCTCAGATCATCGATCGGAATAAAGTCATCTAGGGCAGACGATGATGTGAGGACGCCTACTACACGTCGATAGACCATATCGCCATCTGAACGAACAACAGGTAGCCACTGATACCTGTTCCATGCTGATACACTGTGCCACGTGATCAGCTGATATTCCCTGGTGAGTCGTACTCCACACTGAACACCACATCATTACTTGAGCAGCAGGCCTCAGAGAGCACGTGATACACGCATGGCCGAGACTTGTCGTTGTCCGTGTGCTCTGATCATTTCAGTGACAGACACTTGTACAACAGTGTTGACCTTCACCCTGTTATCACGGCATTTTATCAACAGATAAGAGAACAACGATGATGTTGTTTGAGCGTTCATCATACGGCGTTTCATTGACAGACACATGAACAACAATATTGTTCAAACGTTCATCATGGCAGTTCATTGACAGACTCATGAACAACAATGTTATTTGAGCGTTCATCATATGAATAACAATGCTGTTTGAGCGTTCATCATATGGGTTTCATTGACAGACTCGTGAACGACAATGCTGTTCAAATGTTCATCATGGCGTTTCATTGACAGGCACATGAACAACAATGTTGTTCAAATGTTCATCATGGCAGTTCATTGACAGACTCATGAACAACAATGTTGTTTGAGCGTTCATCATATGAACAACAATGTTTGTTTGAGCGTTCATCATATGAGTTTCATTGACAGACTCGTGGACAGCAATGTTGTTCAAATGTTCATCATGGCGTTTCATTGATAGACACTTGAACGACAATGTTGTTCAAATGTTCATCATGGCGTTTCATTGACAGACACGTGAACGACAAATGTTGTTCAAATGTTCATCATGGCGTTTCATTGACAGACACGTGAACGACAACGTTGTTCAAAAATGTTCATCATGGCGTTTCATTGACAGACACGTGAACGACAATGTTGTTCAAATGTCCATCACGGCATTTTAGTAACAGAAACATGAACAACTGTGATATTGTCTGTGTTTTTATTATATTATTTCAGTCACAGACACATGAAGCGCAATGTCTTCGTTCATCGTGTCATTTTAGTGACAGACTCATGAACAACAGTGTTGCTGTCTACGTGTTCGTCGTGTCATTTCAGTGACACATGAACAACAGTGTTGTTGCCTATGTGTTCATCGTGGCATTTCAGTGACACATGGACAACAGTGTTGCTGTCTACGTGTTCATCGTGTCATTTCAGTGACACATGAACAACAGTGTTGTTGTCTACGTGTTCATCGTGGCATTTCAGTGACACATGGGACAACAGTGTTGCTGTCTACGTGTTCATCGTGTCATTTCAGTGACACATGAACAACAGTGTTGTTGCCTATGTCTTCATCGTGGCATTTCAGTGACACATGGACAAACAGTGTTGTTGTCTATGTGTTCATCGTGGCATTTCAGTGACACATGAACAACAGTGTTGTTGTCTATGTGTTTCATCGTGGCATTTCAGTGACACATGAACAACAGTGTTGTTGTCTATGTGTTCATCGTGGCATTTCAGTGACACATGGACAACAGCGTTGTTGTCTACGTGTTCATCGTGTCATTTCAGTGACACATGGGCAACAGCATTTGAGCGTTCATCATACGGCGTTTCATTGACAGACACATGAACAACAATATTGTTCAGATGTTCATCATGGCAGTTCATTGCCACGTGTTCATCGTGGCATTTTCGTGATACATGAACAACATGAACAACAGTATTGTTGTCTACGCTTTCATCGTGGCATTTTCGTGATAGACACAAGAACAACAGTATTGTTGTTTCTCTACGTTTTCATCGTGACATTTTTAGTGACAGATACACGAACGAGTCTTGTTGTCTACGTTTTCATCGTGGTATTTTTCGTACACGACACAGTCTTGAACACGTTTTCATCGTGTATTTGTCGTGACAGTGAAGAACAGTCTTGTTGTCTACGTGTTCATCGTGACATGTTCGTGACAGACAAACCAACAGCAATGGGCGTCGCTGGTGTGTGGATAATGGCATCATCGGGCAGTGTGGTGAAAGCTTGTCGCTGCCATGCCCCCTTCTGTTGGGTATTTCTGCGTTGCCACAGGCGGACGATGGGAAAACACCCGCGGCTCTCGCACCTTAAGCACAGACTTTTAATCAAGGATTTTCGTAAGGTTTCATACAGACAGGTTAGGTTGGGTTGGGGTTAGGCTTAAAGTCAGATTAGAGTTTAGGTCAGTTGGGGTCATTCCGGACGTGGTTTTATGATATTCCGAAGTCTGCTGCGAAACTACACTTCCATAGCTTACAGAATCTCTAATTTTCCAATTGGATCTAGGGTATTCTAAGACTCCAGTGGATTTTCTTTGTGCATGCAAATAAATTACAGGAGTTTACAGGAACTACTTTGTGCATGCACATAAATGATCTCTCCCGATCGGATCTTTGTGCATGTGCATAGATTACATGATCTATAACGTTCCATTTAGGTTAATAAAAATTATTTTTGAGCGCCGATATTCTATCAGCAATGCAAACTACCATTGAGGATACTCAGAAGATTGGAAAAAGAAAAAAAAAAAAAAAAAAAAGAAAGAAAAAGAAAAAGAACAAAAATCAATGTTTCGGTCA
>JADBJO010005536.1:104203-111703 GCA_016801955.1 Conus betulinus
CACACACACACACACACACACACACACACACACACACACACACACACAGAGAGAGAGAGAGAGAGAGAGAGAGAAACCTACAGCAATTCTTCACGTTCTCAGATGATTCGAAGTTGGTCCACAATGCACAGCGAGGCGATCAATGGTAAACTGATGCCGAAACGGTCAACAAAATATCCTGCGCACGAGATCTTCATCAGTCGCAAACCGTTAGAAAATAGCGTCCGGGGGGCAGGACGCAAAATCCTGCGCGCTTCAACTCTATTTTCCGCCAAAGTGAAATCCCAACAAACTTTGGGTTTCTTCTGCTTGTCGTTCGGTTGGCCTGGAGAAACTCGTTGCAAAGTGAGTGTCTTGTACCTTGCCTGAAGAAGACCTAAGAAGTCGAAACGCGTCGTGTTTTGTCTTGTGACTCTTTTTTGTCTACGTTTTTCTTGGCGGTTCGCAATCAATTACATCTAAAATTTGTTAGAGAGAGCTTGCCTTACGCCAGCCGTCGCCTCATTTTACAGACTTGGGCCCTGCAAATAAGCTTTTTTCTTTTTTTTTTTTTTTTTTCGATTGGAATACTATCCGGTCGAACGGTTTAGGGCAATTATGCTTCGGACAAACGGACACACGTTCCATGTTGTTCATAATTCAGTTGACCCGCTGGAAGCAATATCAGCACTGTTGCAATGTCAATTCTGCATGTGCATGTGCAAAATAAAGTCCACTTCAAACCTGCTTTAAACAGGTTGGTTCCACAGTAGGGTGACTGCAGGCGGGAACTGAATCAGAAAGCGAAAAAAAAAATTATTACTGCACTGTCTTAAGAAGGAACAAACAAATTACAAAACAAGACAACGCGAAGGAAACCCAATAGATCGAAACGCGCTGTGTTTGTTCTGACGTTTGTTTGTTCCTTTCGTTAGGCGACGCGATAACTCGATCTGTTCTTGCTCCTCTCTGCTTAAAAAAAAAAAACAGCTTTAAGCTGGATCTGTTTCCACAAATATTTGATGAAAATAAAAGAAAAAAGAAAACCCGTTCAAGTAACCTAAAAATGAGATCGGGGTGGAACATCCCAAACATGGTCTTTATGAGATGTGCTGAGTAAGGCGGGGCGGGGGGGGAGGGGGGGGGGAGGGGGGGGGGGGAGCAAATATCAACGTTGAAGATCGTTACTACGACTGCTGTTTCGACTTGTGTCATGATGAATGAATAAGCATAAGCGACCCCCCCCCCCCCCCCACCCCCCCCCCCCCCCCCCCCCCCCCCCCCCCCCCCCATCTCCCCCCCACTCCTAACCCCCCCCCCCCCCCCCCAGTCTCCCTGGGGGGCCCGTCGGACGTTAAAATCCATCCGTCGGTCCGCGCATACATCATCGGCAGACCTTAGTGACGTACGCCTGACATATGTTTGTGTCAGCTAAGCTTCATCAGTCCTGTCACGAGTTCGACTGGTTCCAGTCACCACATGCCAATCCCCTGGCGGTCTCTTCACAGAGCAGACCTTCACTGTCACAGACCGGATCGATAGCGAGCTTTCTGCGGCGAAGAACCGAGAATCGATTTCATGTGACGTCATTAAGTTTGACAGTTGGGCTCAGTTGTTTATGAGGATTTGATTCAGCGGGAAGGACAGCAGCAGCGACAACAACATCGGCGAGCTTTCAGTAACAGCAGGATGGAAATACCAGCCTTGTATGTCGTTACCGCATATGCGCTTTAAATCCGACGTCTTTTTTCATGCCATTTCTTTCTTGGCAATGATGGTATGGTAATAAACACAGTCTGATAATATTCTATGGAGCCAGACAGGCTCTGAATCAGGGAATGTGAAGTATTGTAACATGTTTACAGGAATCCTGGCCAACTGCTCAAAAAACACCAGGGCTGGTTACGACAATCTGCACATAGCGCATGCACGGTCTTTGGCAGTGAAAGATGGCATATGAAGCCCACCAGTGTTCTCTTATCGTCTAATTCGTTTGGCAGGTGCATGTATAACGTATTAGAGTCTGTGCAGAGTGTACACAATCTGTACCGCGCAGGGAAATTTTCATGTCGCCACACGACGACTAGAACGACATTCTGAATTCGCTCAACGCAAACTTTATAGCGTCCACAGGGCATAACCTTTAAGGCTTTGAGCCCCACTGGTTCATACTTTGGTTGGTTGAACTTGTCCGCATCGAAGAGCGAAGTGTCGACAGCTTATAACTGCGATCTGTTTCGGTTATCTTTCCTTATCAATCTTGTTTGCTGTTGTCCAACCAGAGTCACTTTTCAGGATCTGGGGTAATCATAAATGGCTTACTTCCTTACAAAATGGCGATTGTATTTGCTCATGCCGATTTCATAAAATAAAATTCTAACATACAGAGCATTTATTACTACAGAGGTACGTTGTATTGAAAATAACGAATACACAATCAAAACTGAAGCGCATCCAACATTACAAAATCAGCATGACAAAATCAACATGACAAAATCAGATGAGTAGAGCATGATAATAAGAGAGAAAAAACGGGTTTGTCATGTGTGCATATGTGATGAAGAGGACAACCCAATGCATTCACAATTGAGAACAGTACATGTGTGCCTTGAGGTCGACAATCAGCGGTTACGGAACAGATCTCTATGACAGTATTAAAGCCTTACTGACATACTGCTTGTATATGACTACAGGCAAAGTTTTATTCAGCAATACTCTTGCCATGTCTACAGGTTTTTTTTTTTTTTTTCTTATCGCAGGTATTCGTATCTTTAATTTAAGACCGAATGTACGCGCATAAGGCAGGATGAAGGGTCAGGCACACTGATAGCGTACAACGTATCTGCACTAATGGCACTCGCCATACTGATTCATCACTGTTGAATCTAGTTGCAAAGTGAGGCGAATGCAGGTGAAAATCTAAACAAATTCCAAACGAATCACAAGACAAAAACACGACGCGTTTTTGGCCTTTGAGATCTTCTTTGGGCAAGAGACAAAACACTCGGGACAACGAAAATGAACGAGCAATCACTTATCTTCATCCAGTTGCCATCTTGCGCTAAATGGGATGAAGAAGGTAAGTGACTGCTGGTTCATTTTCGTTGTCCTGGGTGTTGGGTCTCTTGCCTGAAGAAGACCTAAGAGCTCCAACGCGTCGTGTTTTGCATTGTGATTCGTTTGTCTACGTTTTTCTGTGGAACCTTATAAAAACAATTTTTAGAATTCATCACTGTTGATTCGTCCTATGGCCGCGGACTTCTTCAGGCCCAGTTAATAGATTAGTGTATTAGACCCCTACTATTAGTAAGACGCCCCCCCCCCCCCCCTTTCTTTGTTGAGTAGATGGGATTAATCCATGCCTGTCTATACAGGGAGTGTCCGCTGGAAGAAGAAGGAAGAAGAAGGAAAAAGGGCACAGGCCCAAGCGGTACGCTAAAAAAAAGAATATTTAAAACGACATAGATACCTATTCTTGATCATAAGCTGGAATCGTCAGAATCTAACAGACAATGAAGCTTGTGCTATGACAGTAAACCGTAGAAAGCTTCATAGATTTCATGGCAAGTTTCACAGACTTCATAGTGAACCGCAGCAAGCTTCGTAGTCCCTGTGTTGACCTCTAACGATTTCTTCTCCAAGTCCACGTCAATCGTGAGATCTTGTCAAATTGGCCAAACCGTGGTTGCTTCTACTGAAAGCACTACCAGTAAGATACGAGGTTTATTAGCATATGTAACCCTGGACGTCGGCACATAAAGAATTCTCATCAGCTAAGTACTACCCTAACTCAGTGATAAGCGATGAAGAAACTGGGGGACACATTCTTCTCTTGTGGCACTCAGTAATAATCAAAACAAAACAAAAACAAAGAAAAACAGAGGGGGAAAAAACACCTGTGACTAGTCTCATCATTTTTTTTTTTCGTGCAGTCCTTGACAGTTACCAGAAAAATCCGATTTGCAGCTTTCAACACAGACAAATTTCATGCAGTTGCACGTATAATTTTTTTTTTTTGAGCCTGATCAGAACAGTTTTGTCGCTTACCCTTTCTGGCCATACATTTGAATCACCTTTAATTATAGGCAAAGGGACACAAAAATAAAGAAGGGCAAGAACGAAGTTGATTTGTTCGTAGTTCAGGGGGAAGGAAGGGGAGGGGAGTGCACAGCAGGTGCACATGGAAGTGTGACTGTAAGGTCAGGAAAAGGGGTTTTGTTGGAGTGGGAGCGGGGGGGAGGAAAGGGAGGGGCGGGGGAACACTTACAGCTGAGATTTTTTCTTAGTGGGTGTGACCGAAATTACTGTCACTTTATTGCAAAGAACTGTCAAGTGATCACAGGCCTAGAAACAAGTTACTGGGTTGGTAAACCACAGATTTTCACGCCACAGATAGACGCATCGATACAGACGAATGGGTACTCGCACACACTCGCGCAGATGTGCTGCCACAGAAAGTAAGAGAAAAGGACACACACACACACACGCACGCACGCACGCACGCGCACGCGTGTATGAGCACACACACACATACGCACACGCGCGCGCGCGCTTGCTTCTCTCTCAATGTAGATAGACAGAGAGAGAGAGGTGCGTGTATATGTGTGTGTGTGTGTGTGTGTGTGTGGGAGGGGGGGGGGGGGCGCGCGCACGCGTGTGTGTGTGTGTGTGTGTGTGTGTGTGTGTGTGTGTGTGTGTGTGTGTGTGGATGATGTAAGGAGAAATACAAGACACACACGAACCTTTCCCCCATACCCATCCTGGCCTGTCTTCCTCTTTTTTTTTTCTTTTCTTTTCTTTTTTTTTTTTAATTTTTTTTTTCGGTAAATCTGCCAAGTGATTATCTCACTGACAGAAGAATTGTCTGCCCGACCTTGTTTTCCCCACACTATGCATTTGCTTTATATACTAGCCACACAGACAGACAGATAAGAAGGTGGGAAGTCAGTGAATCCCACAGTCCCTCTCGCTCAACATGTGCAACAGGTTGGAGGGAAGGGGGGGGTGGGTGGGTGACGGATTCATCAGTCAGTGAATACTGCGGCGTAGTATAGTGAGTGGGAGGGTTTGAGTGGGAGGGTTTCCGACATGCATGCAGTGAGCTTGCATCATGAGGACACTATATTAGTTTCGTCTGACCAGTCCAGTATAGGCGAGAGTACATCTTCTCTCTCTCTCTCTCTCTCTCTCTCTCTCTCTCTCTCTCTCTCTCTCTCTCTCTCTCACAGACGAACACCGAATGACCTTGTTTATGGTGAAAACAATCGCGCTACCCAATATATATATAATTCTGCTGTCAAGTGCATTCGCTATTGGATTAAGTTGATTCAAATGGAGAATTACAGGATTCCACGTAAAGCATATGATATGTTGTATGACCTAGACGCAAGAGGTAAGAAAAACTGGGTAACAACATTCGCTTGAGTTTGTTTAAATATGGCTTTGGTTTTGTTTGGACGAATCAAGGTGTTGGAAGTGTGCGTGGATTTATACGTTTGTTTTCAACAAAGGCTTATCGACTGCCGATGGCAAACTTGGTCCGATCATATTCAAACTAGTGACAGGTTCAGTTTGTACAGTACTTTTTGCAGTGACCACAGTTTTAAAGCCTTATTTACATCTAGATATTGATAAGCATCTGAAATATATTACAACTAGATTTAGGCTCGGGATTTCTGATCTAGTGACACACCGTTATCGATATAGAACGTTTATGTCAAACGACCTAATTTGTCCCTTATGTAATGAAACCGACGAAAATGAGGTGCATTTTGTTCTGTGTTGTCCAGCACTTGGACGTATACGTGAAACGTTAATTAAGCCTAAATATTATAGAAATCCTTCACTGTTTAAATTGAGTTTGTTAATGTCATCGACAGTTCTGGAAGACGTACATGATCTTGCATTATTTTTATACAAAGGATTTAAAATGAGAGATGCTCTGACTACATGAATATGTTTCTATATCATTGTTAGCTTTCATTTTGAATTTGCGTATTTACTCTCAACGCATGAATGTTTATTTCTGTGCGCTTGTGCGTTACGTGTTTTTATGTGTGAACAAGAGAGAGAGAGAGAGAGGGAGAGAGTTGCAGTAAGCTTGGGATGCAGAAATACCAGTTAGGCAGATGGATAGACATATCTTAAAAAAAAATTAACAAAGTAGAAATTAACATTAACAAAAAAAAAAAAAAAAAAAGACAGATCAGCAATACAAGTGACTTTTCATTATTATTAGACTGATCAAACACTATTGATCTATTTGAAAGGATTCAGTCCCTCCCAACCCTCACCCCTCACCCCCCCCCCCCCCCCCCCCCCCCCCCCCCCCCCCCCCCCCCCCATCCTGCCCACCACAATTCTCCTCCCCACCCATCTTCCCACAGGGAAAGATAAGGTCGTGGTGTCTTTGTGAAGCTAAATACAGAACCCGCACGTGCACTTGTCAACAACAGCGCATGCGTGTTATTCATACAAATAAAGAACGCCGCAACTTCTACGGGAAGATGCACAGGCAGAACAAAGAAATGCACGCTTTGGAGACGTGCAGTATAAGGACTGACCCTTTTGGGAGTTTTGGAGATCAGAAATGACGTCAGATGTCCAGGAAGGGTCATTCTATCAAGAACAATTTCTATTGTTGATTCTACGCGTGACCTCGACGTCGTTAGTTTGACGGCTGTAATGACGTCAACATTTCATGAGAGATGAGTTCTTCGGTTTTGGTTGCTCGATGTAGAAAGCAGCTAAAATTGACGCTTTTGTTGTCCATATATTAGCATGCAAGCGTGTGTGTCTGTGTGTGTGTGTGTGTAGAAAGGTAGGAAGTCAGTGAATCGCTAATCCTTCTCAACACGTACAACAGAGTGTGTGTGTGTGTGTGTGTGTGTGTGGGGGGGGGGGGGGGGGGGGGGGGCGGTTGGGGGGGTGCAGATTCGAGATCCGTCAGTCGGTGAATACTGTGGCGTAGAATATAGTGAGTGGGCAAATCTGAGCTGCGCTATTAGGATGCTATTTTTTAGTTTTGTCTATTTTCGTAATGGAGAATTTTTGTCCTCTCTCTCTCTCTCTCTCTCTTCTCTCTCTCTCTCTCTCTCTCTCTCTCATTTATGAATGTTGTTGCCTTCACATAGATGGGGGCTTAATTCATCTGCCATGTGTTGAATACAGTTTCTGTTTACTCTCCACACGTGAGTGTTCAGCCTATTTCCGTGCAAATCTTAAATAATATTAGCGAACCGCCCAGAGAAACGTGGACAAACGAGTCACAAGACAAAAACACAACGCGTTTCGACCTCTTAGTTCTTCTTCAGGTAAGACACAAATGAGCAGAACAACGAAAATTCACTTAGCTTTAATCGCTTCAGAGTTCAGCGCATGGAAGAAGGCGTTGAATCAGATTCAGCGTTGCGTTGCATGCTTCTATATGTGAACAATACAGTAAGAGAGAGAGAGAGAGCGTTGCGGTTAGGTAGGGATGAATACATGCGAGTTAGACGC
The DNA here is from genome assembly GCA_016801955.1 of Conus betulinus. Taxonomy (NCBI): domain Eukaryota; kingdom Metazoa; phylum Mollusca; class Gastropoda; order Neogastropoda; family Conidae; genus Conus; species Conus betulinus. The sequence goes on from JADBJO010005536.1 coordinate 111,683, forward strand.
ATGGACAGGAACAAATATACC
>JADBJO010005536.1:116703-131703 GCA_016801955.1 Conus betulinus
GCTCGGCTTGTAGAAAACTCATTCACAAGGTTGTGAGAGAGGAACAGACTCACAAGCATTAGAAACTGGCGTTCTAGCTATTTGACATGTGGGGACATTTTGGTGATGTCTGTGTAATGTTAGATAGCGTCCACTCCCCGCTCACTGTTTCCTCTCAGGGAAGCATAAAGCTCGTAGGTCTTTTCATCGGGGTAGTGACGAAGAGTAGGCTACGTCCAGTAAGCCTGCTCTTGGTCCCAACAGCCAGCCGCATTGGCCGACAGCTGAGTAAGCCTGCTCTCAGGGAACATAAAGCTCGTAGGTCGTTTTTAATCGGGTTACCTGACGAAGAGTCGGCTACGACTTGAAAGCCAGAGATGGAGGTCATGACAAGCTCGTACTCTTGGTCCGAACAGCCAGCCGCATTGGCCGTTTATTAACACGCTATTTGACCTGTTATAGTTTGCATCCTTTCGGCCTAGCCGACCATACAGAGCTGTCAAGGCTGTCAACCTCGTACCTGAAAGAGGTTACATGACCGAAAAAGGCTTCACCCTTTAAAAGGAAACAGACATCAAAAGCAAGTATAGACATGGTGGCCAGGCTATTCATATCCTTCAGGCGGGCTAGACCAGGCTCTTCTGAGAGGGCCATCCATTTAGCATGAGTTTTCTCTTTGAGGTTGAAGAACGAATAACAACGAACATGTAGGGTAACTCATTCTCCTGCGATGAAATAATTACACGCCCATAACTCCAAAAAGAATGCTGCGTGCGATGCGGCTCCATCTCTCTGACACCCGACTCGGTGTCGTAAGCAGCATTTGTTTAGAGTTACGAGCGTGTTACTCTTTCATCATGGGAGAAAGAGTTACCCTACTTGTCCATGTTTTAAGTTTTACTTTTCCCTGCCTCATTTCAGATTTCTCTGAAACATTTTTATGTTGAAAAATACGTAAATGTGAAAAAAAAACATTTAAAATGCCAGAGACAAACAGACCCGGAAGAATGGACAGTAATGTCTACCGTGTAGAGTGCGTACAGTTTTCACGGCTATGTTGCCAGAAATTCATGACCATAGATGAATATAAAAGAATTCCCAGAACAAAGACAGGAGGTAAGGTAAGGTAATGTTGCTTACAGCCCAGCCGACCACTAAAGGCCATAAAATTATGGGCTGTCACCGCGTTGAAGTCAACTCAAGTCTTTTTCTTTTTTAATCATTCACCCACACAAAGACAGAAGATAGGTCAACTGTGACAGAAAAACAGTAGACAGCAATACAGAAACACAACATTTTTAATTAATTAAAGGGGGAAAAAGGCAAAGACAAAAGAGATTGGCAGAAAAGATGTTACGATCTCAGAAATTCCAGAAAGCGAGAGAGCTATTTGTACTTGTGGCCACACTCCACAATTAGGATTTTGCACTAAAATACTAAATAATCCATGTAAGCGTTTTCAGGCCTACCATAAATTTGAACCAGCATTTAATGTTAAACAGATAATATATCAAAAGAAACAACAAATACGTGACCTTCCCCTATTTGACAACACATGTCAGGCCTTTGCACTCACCCGTGACCCTGTCTTTTTGCGCCAGGGCGTTTTCCCCAAGTTGTCCCATTCCTTTTCATTTTAATCTGTCTAATGGAACCCCCTGGCTTGTACCTTGATGGCCATATGCTATATGAAAGAAAATGAGGAGAATCAACTTTCGGACACAATAAAAATTTCCCAAACAATCTTATTGTCCCGGACTGTAAATACTGGATTCCTTAGGCAAGGCCTTGGCGTATTAATTTTTGGTGTGCAGCCTGTATTTGAGAGCGCCTTCGGCATCCCCACTGTCACGTGCAGGCTGATGAAGGAAATGTCAGCTTGCAGAACGTTGACCTCCACACACGCATGTCTGTGCGAAGTGTGATCGAACGGGGGGGCTCACGGATGTTTCATGCAGTGATATGCACAGCAATGTTGCTTACGAGTTCATCATCTGATCCGAAATTTTACGGAAGATAGATTTTATAGCAACGCCAGCACGTTTTTCTTTTCTTTGCCTCTCTCTCTCTCTCTCTCTCTCTCTCTCTCTCTCTCTCTCTCTCTCTCTCTTGTTTGTTTCGTTTTTTGGTCATTTTGTTTCGTTTTTAAGACAAACCTGATGTAATGAATTTCATGTATGCGAATTTTCTTTTTCAACATCTCTTCGGACAGTCACTGTGATGATGTGACAGCCCTAGTGTGGCCCTTTGCGGTCGGCTGGACTATAAAGCAACGTGAACAGAATTGGCCACAGCTCTTGTTGGATTCGGCTCCAACATGTCCCAATTCCTCACCCCCATCTCTCTCTCTCTCTCTCTCTCTCTCTCTCTCTCTCTCTCTCTCTCTCTCGCGCAGCCTTTTCTTTCACTCTGTATACATGTTAAGCATTCTTTACAACACACACACACACACACACACACACATGAGCGCGCGTGCACGTGTGTGTGTGTGTGTGTGTGTGTGTGTGTGTGTTTAGTGTAGTGTAATGTCGGAGGAATTGTTAGCCTGCATTGTTTTTCCCTCACTACAAAATTGTTCAACACGTTATTGTTTGGTCGATCAGTGGGAGATTGCATCTTCTAAGAAAATCCAAGGAAAGGCTGTTCTGCACAATTCTTAGCTGCTGTCAGCACTCATGTGACTGTCATTGCTTGGGTTGTTTAACAGTTGAGCTAACCACTCTTACTGTTGACACCTCATGACCTCCTTTGCATCCTGAAATGGATCCTCCAGCATAGCATCAACGATCCCCCCCCCCCCCCCCCCCCCCCCCCCTTTACATTTAACAGTGTTTACATGATGATTTCAGTTTTTCAGAACGTATTTTCTTCACCACACTTTCTATTGTTGTACTTTCCTACCCTTCGCCGACTGCTTTGCAGTCATGAAATACGGGCTGGTACACCCATGGGGACGCTACTTTAAGGCTGTTATGAGTTGCATCCTATTTACCTCTGTTCTGGAGCATTATATGTCCCTTGATATCTTAATGGAGTGTCCTGCGCGTGCCTGTACCCATCGTCAACACAGCGCAGGCCTCCAAGGGTGGTACAGGACTGCTCTAAAGGCAGGTGAAGACTGTGCTTCTCTGGGTCCTCCCCAGCACCTTCGGGTGTTTCTTTTTCTTCTTCTACTTTCCTGCCCTTCGCCGACTGCTTTGGGCTGCTGTTGGATCCTACTTTTAACCCTTGGAAGCGAAAATACCCCAGAATTATGGAATGTGGTTCGATATGTTCGCAATTGATGCCGACGCAATGGACACATAGTCAGCCGTGCCTTGCCGAGTCCAATCCACCGGAGAAAACGTCACAGAACAGGTGAAATGAATGGATCTGTCTTTAAGGTGGATTCTACGAGCTGCTAGAGAGGGCTTTAGTATTTACATTTCTCCGTTTTTCTTTTTTTTCATCTGCTCATCCCCCCCCCCCCCCCCCCCCCCCCCTTTTTTTTTTTAATTTTGTTTGTTTAATAAAGTCTTGGTCAAGACGTCAATGTAATGAGAGGAATTGTCAGTCTGCGCTTCTTTCCTCCCTTCCCCCATCACGAAGTTGCTTTTAATTAATTTGACAATTTGTATATGTAATCATTTTTTTTCTAGAAATGTTGTGTCGATGTAAAAGACGGCATAGAGTTGGGGATGATATAAAGAAAAAGCAGATTTATAGAGTCCGTTTGTTCATTTTCTATACTTTTTTTTTTAACTGTTTCTTTTTTCGTCGAAGTTCGTGTGTAGGTGGAACTAGTGCAAAATGTATGTGCAAGTGCCTGCGCGTGTTAAACCATTTTGGAGTTTAATGGGTAACAAGGTACAGGCGTTTTATATCCGGACTATATTACTTTGGATTGTGTCGGTAGGGGCGGTAAATACCCAGACATCCTTGGGTGTAGTGTTAACAAAATACACGGGTTACGCGATGGCGATAAAGATGTGGTCCTGGTGTATAGCAAGGGCAGGCAACTCATGGGATCACTGTGGACTTGCGGCCCAAGATGGGAGCTAGCAGTCCCCAGTGAAGACACGAGTAATTCAAATCAGATCACGACGTCGACATCAGCAGCGAATCTTACCAAGCGCCCCATGACATCAGCAGGGAATCTTACCAAGCGCCCCATGACGTCAGCAGCGAATCTTACCAAGCGCCCCATGACGTCAGCAGTGAATCTTACCAAGCGCCCCATGACGTCAGCAGTGAGTGAATCTTACCTAGCGCTCCATGACGTCAGCAGTGAATCTTACCAAGCGCCCCATGACGTCAGCAGTGAATCTTACCAAGCGCCCCATGACATCAGCAGTGAATCTTACCAAGCGCCCCATGACATCAGCAGTGAATCTTACCAAGCGCCCCATGACGTCAGCAGTGAATCTTACCAAGTGCCCCATGACATCAGCAGCGAATCTTACCTAGCGTCCCTTGAGAGGGAAGCATGCCTGATCATATCATTTATTTACCTTCATTTTGACCAAGAGATTAGTATCACCTTGCCTTTTTATTACTATTGATTATAAATCGGCATTCCCCCCGGTCACATTTGGAATCAACTCATTCACTCTTAATTTTTTTTGTTTCTTTAAAGCAATGTTGTCTCATACCTTCTGAAAAAAAAATTCCACACTTATTACAATATGCATATGTACACACATGAATGTACATATGCACGTACAACCACATGCACTGGCATAAACACACATACATACTCACATGCGCACTCACACATACATAAGCATACAATACACACAACTGTAGCAGCACAATGTTGGTGGGGGTGTCCAAGGCCTGTCGAGCAGCATTGGTCAATGATCAGGTTAGGTGTCCATTTTGTCCATGGAACTCTGTTCACAAATCTGTTGTTTTTTCTGTTAACTATTCGGTTCTCCGGCAGTAAAACCTGTGCACAATGGTCTAAAGGCTCAGCAGATGGGGTGTAGTACATGTGGACTAGTCTGCTTGATGCACCATCGCCTGAATGGTACTGCCTCTCTGTGCACACTCCATACAATATTGTTCTGATTTGTTTCCTGTTAAGGTCACTTTCCATGATCGTGCGAAATAAGAAATCAAGAAAAACTGTGTGTCTCTGTGACCAAGAGAGTGCGTGTTGTTTAAGCAGTTCATTATGCGTTAGTAGTTATGGTTTAAGGGTAAATAATGTTCATATTGCAATCGCCATCGTCCCTCCGGTTTCATTTCCGATAGAGAGTAAGCCCTTTACTGTCAAAAGGTCCTGGCAAATGTTTGCGTTCATTGCACACACACAGACAACTGAAACTGCAAAAAATCTTTTTTTTTATTTTCAAACTGAAAACAGATATGCAACCAAAGAAAGATTTTGATCAATGTCTGTCTGATATTCTGATACAAATTAGGAAAAAGGCCTGTCATGTCACATCACATATGTCATCAAAAATACTTCATCGAGATTCAGTTTTATATTCAAGATGGAAAATTAAAAGCACAATCCCACCTCTTTCTCACCTATTTCAACAATGGCAGTTTAGGAAAGAAACAAAATGGTCACACCAGGTAGCAAAAAGAAAAAATTGTCAGAGAAAACCTAGTGTGTATGCACATAATCCACACACACATTCTGCAGATTGAGTGAAATGTACTCAAAGCTTTCAACAACTCTGTGGTCAACACAAAGTTCTCATGACTGGACAAGTGAACAAGCAAAACAAAGCAAAAACAAAAACAGACTAAATTTTTAAAAAAAGGAAAAAAGAATCTGAAGGAATTTCAGATAGAGTTCTGTCTGCTTCACAAGACAGCATACTCATTTGAGAAGCAAAGCATGAGAACTGGCTGGGACCAACAAAAAAAAAAAAAAAATCGGTCTTCCTGTGTATCAGCACTGTTAAGCACATGTGACAACTTTCTTCCCTTTAACTTCAACATTTTACTGGAATATGTCATCACACACAATCTGGATAAGAATCTGAGTAATAAATCAATGTACAAACAACACAGAACAAAATTACCACTTGCTTGCATCATATGCAGTTTAAAAAAAAATATGTAAAAAAAACCCCCAACAAACAAAAAAAAACCCTATATACTGTCAAAAAATAAAACATAAAAGTACAACTGCGTGTGCTCGCACACGCACACACACACACACACACAGCAGAGCAAGAAATCAAGTGTCCATCTCGCTCTTCCTCAAGCCCGCCGCTACCATCCAACTGTGTAGCATTTTGATTAAAGCACGCTTGCTGGATTGATTGTTCATCATTTTTTACATTTTCAATCAAAACAACCCATACTTTAAACACTGAATCTGCCACTTTACTGAGGTGGGAGAGGAGGAGTGAAAATGGAGCCTTTGGAAATATAGTAAGGGCAACAGCGTTGCCGCCAGAGACTGGAAGAGTGGTGTAGCAAAAGGCAACTACTGGCATGGTCATCATAACACAGAGCTCTGACATACAAAGGAACAGTTCCAGCACTGACCCAAAAAAATGGAGGTATTCAGTCTTCTAGTCGCACGTCACTGTTTGTCACCATGTTTCGTGTGTACAGTCTACTGACACATCCATGCAGTGCCCTCTCGTTTACGCAAAACACATAGAGAAAAGGATATGGAGTCGCACTGCTTTTAAGACACATGTATATACAAACAAGAGAATGTTCTGAAACCACTTTTGACCACCACCCATTCCTCCATCCTCCTTTCCTCATCCGTCACTCCACACACACAATTGCATCTGTTTACAAACACATTTTTCTCATTTGAATGGTATAATGTTGCTTCATTTCGTTTTTTAAGCACCTCAATTTTCGAAGGTTTCAAAGTCGTTCAAACACATCCATCTAAACCATCCACCTAAAACCAAGGCTGGGACAGAGCTCTCTACACCTTCTTCAAGCACAACAAATCAACTGCATGCCAGACTAGAAGCTGACGGCGAGGAGAACCAGGGCCTGACAGAATGTGAAGGCAGCTCACCAGTACTGGTTAAGGATATGGACAAAAAGTTTCCACACTTTTGTTTTTGCCGTTTCTTGTCCCCATGAATAAATGCCCCAATATAGCCATTGACAAAGAACGTTTATCATGGGGGGAAAAGGAACTATTGGACAAAACCCTCCCTTACCATAGAAACACTTCCCAACCCTCACACCACTCCTTCATATGACAAAGTCATACTATCAGTCGGTTCTTAATATGTTTTCATCTTATCTTTTCACTGCTGTGCTCATTTCTTTGCTTTTCACAATCATCTGTTTCAAAGACCATTGTGCTGAGAAGTTCCCACCTTTTCAACTCGAGTATTCAGAAGTACACCTTCTCTCTTACCCTGCCAGCACCAATACTAAACCTTTGATTCAAAATGTGCAACTGAACTCAATAGCATGGCACACATTGGTGGTGAATCGAAGAAAGGAAAAGGCCTCAATTTGGAGTCTGTGTTGGCACAGATCCCCCCCCCCCCCCCCCCCACCACCACACCCACCTTGCTCCCAGCTTGATACCACAGACTTTGACAGAGACCAGCACTGCACGTGTGGGACATGGTGGGCTCAGGGGGGTTCAAAACACTGTTCTCTTTATCCTAAGTCTTTGGTACCATCTCCATTTGGAACAGCCACAATGGAGATATTTCTTCCTTAGTCATCTCTGTTGACTCCACACACTCTTGTCCTTTGGACAAAATTTTAAAATGAAGACCTATATGTATATGAATGATTTTAAGGAAAAGACATTTTGCGCACAAGTTCAAGCAAATTCCATATTTCATCAAAGAGACAGCCATCATGTGACAATGACAGGGATGGACAACGCACAAGTAAACAAACACAATGGTGGTACATTTGGCCATCGCCCCTGCAGACAAAATGTGGTCACATGGAGGGTTTAGAAATGGTCAAAATGTAAAACTCTCACCACAAAGAATTCACAGATGTAGGCTAGGAATGAAGAGGATTCTACATGTGTGTGTTTCACATCTTGCATGCAGCTTTCAGACATGCAAGAGACAAGCATTGCAGGAAAATTGTGACATACCAAAATTTCCATTAGAGTAATAATCATACAAGTAAGTAGCAATTCATTTAGCGCATCATCTACTAACTGACCTCTATGCCAACTTAAAATCCTAATATCTAAAAAAAAAAAAAAAAAAATGATTTGGACAGTAGTCTACGACATGCACATTTTAACACTGACAACTTTTTCTTCACAGAGTTGCATGCATCGAGCATTTGCCGTCTTCTGTTTTTTGCTGTGACAACAATACCTCATCATTTCTATAGCATTGAAACCCAATAGCTCAATGTGTGTAATACTTGTTCATTTCTAAACTGCTTACCCTAGTGCATATGTAATATCTTATCTTTACTACAGCACTTACCTTAAGTGTATGTATGTAGTTTGTGATCATTTCTGAAGCACTTGGCCTAAGCGCAGTAATCATTTTCACAGCACTTGCCCTACGGCTCTGAATGTATGTAAAATGCCAGTTCTCCTATTTCCGAAGAGGTGTTTTCCCATACCAAGCTATACTGCTCCACAGTATACCACTCTGTCTAAATCCTCCAGCAGCACGCTGCAGAGAGTACATCATGCACAAGTGCCACAAAAGCCCAGTCATCACGAGTAATTCCCTTTGGTACTTCAGTTTGGTTCTAGTTCATGACACAGTTCAATACAAGCACCACACAAACTCACAGTCGACCTCAAAACACTTCCCTTTGGTACTTCGACCTGCTTCTAGTTGATGATACTAGTTCATCAACAGCCCACTAAAACTCGCAGTCAATCGCAGATGTTTCACTTTGGTATTTCAGTGTGTTTCTAGTTGGTAACACTAGTTCAGTCTCGTGCCAGATGAGGTCAAGCTCCACTCTGCATGATGACATCAATCCAGTATCAGTGTTTCACGCCAATCTCAGAGCAAAGCAGATTCACTAACAGATATTGTGTTTCTAACAGAACAAAACAAAACAAACAACAAAAGCAAAAAACAGTGGATAACCGCATCTTCATCAAGAATTTTCAAGGATGTGAACTAAACTGAAATAACTATTTTCTTTTCCTTTAACTGCTCAAAGTTTTGCTTCCTCTGCCATCAGGGACAGTCACTCTCAGGGGAGCTAATTTTGCAACAAGTCGGAAGCTTTCAAAAGGAAGCATACTCTCATGGTGCAGGACAAAGTCTTGATTGGTGCAAATGAGATGAGGACAAACTGTTTCATTGAGCAAGTGTTTGTATATTAATGATTCTCTGACTGACATTTGGTGCAAAAAAAACAATTCAGCTCTTGCCAATCTAATGTAGCTGACGGACTTCTGTTCAAGCTGCATACATCCAAAGCCCATGATCAGCATATAATAAGCCCTTTCAGAAATCATATGATTTGTATTCTTACTCTTTTGATGAATTTTTTTTTACCACTTAAATTTTTAGCTTCTAAAGTGATATTACTAACACCTGTTTCTATGTGATTTATAACACTGTATAATGCACTGATCATGGTGTGCTTTCAATCCAACACTGATCAGCAAAATGCTATTCTGATGCTCCAGCTGAAGTTTTAAGTCGGATACACCGTCATGGAACATGCTTCACTTCCACATCAAATATACATGAACAGGTCCTTCTAGGTACACCAAAACCGCACAGCAAACATCCTGACATTCTCCACCACTTCTAATTCTTCATATGTAGTCCTTTTCAGTACCAACAGCATGCCTACCCACAAACCAAAACACGCAGGCACACACAAACACACAATCCACACAGCGGCTAAGTCTTCGTCGTGTTGTTTACAGCTCAGCCAGCCATGCAGACCAGGTGGGGACTGTGAGCAAAGTTGACAACAGAGACATGCACGAATAAAGTGTCCCAGTTAAAGTCAAAAACAGATCAAATCATCCATTAATTTTCATATCAATCAGAACAAAACAGCAACACACATGGCAAGGAACCCAGCACTGAGGTATCGATTCCACATGGCAAAGAGACGGCCGATAAAGCATTTAGTCCTCAGGACTCTCCCACCCCACCCCACCCCACCCCTCCCCCTCCAACTCTACATCCTCAACAATAATACGCTGAGCAACTGACTGTATATGGCGGAAAGATGATCCATCCATAAAGCCTTTAATTTTGGGGACTTTTTCTTCCAACCCACCCCAACTCTGTATCCTCCATGATGATATCCTTTCCTATACATACAAGGCATAACACTGTCCCATAAAGCATTCAAAAGCCCTTGGGTCTCTTCTCCCTCGCCCCCATCCATCCCAGTGATCCTCCACAATGACATGGCAATGGTACACACTTGATGTAAGACTCGTGTGGAGAAGGACCCCCACACCGCACTTCATACCAGAAGAAAACAAACTTCTCTATCGAACTGACCAAAAAGTTATGATGAAAAGTTGAAAAATTCTTGGTAAAATACTCAACAGGTATTGTTGATTAAAACACTGAAAAAGCCTTGTTAAATCACTGGAAAGGTCTCCTTCCTACAGTGGAAACCTCTTGTTAAAACTTTGAAAGGTTTTGTTAATTCACCAGAAAGGTCTTGTACAAATGTTGGAAAGGTTGGAAGTCTTGTTAGATCACTGAAAAGATCTGGTTACGACACTGGAAAGGTCTGTAAAAACCAATGAAAAAGTCTCAAGACACTGGATAGGTCATGCATTTGAAAGCTCTAGTAAAAACACTGGAAAAAAAAGAAAACAGTGGAAACTTTGTCTAAAATTATTGGCAAGGTCATTAAAACACCACGCACTGCACTTTTACTTCATTGCGGAGGTCTTCTTCAAACACAGGAAAGGCCCAGTTGAGACATTGGAAAACTCTTTTTCATGAATTGTAAGTCTTTATAAAAAACATTTTACAGGTTAAAACATTGGAGATCTCAATTAAACGTTGAAAAAGGCTCAATACACATTGGTTAGAACACTGAAAAAAGCTGAAGAATGCACTGGAAAGGTCTTAAGATCTGGAAGGATCCGGTTAAGAGATTGCAAAGGTGTTGTTATAACACTGAAAAGATCTTGCTAGAATACTGTAAAGGTCTTGTTAGACTATAGCAATCTTAACTTTTATTTTGTACTGTTTCACTTTTATTAACTTCTTTTTGTCTGCATGTGTGCTTCTGTCTGTGTGTATGTGTCTTTGCGTGCATGGTGAATGTAGTACTAGTAGGAAAGGTGAAAATGGAGTAAATCAGAGGAGGGGTGATGGAGAAAATTGCACCTGCATATGACTCCATGTTGACTCTCATGTGAAACTTCAGATGTTGGAGGCTAAACTGTGTTAGTGTGCCCACTAAACAACAATGCCTAGTGTGTACATGTCTCTTACCATCATCATCATCATCATCATCACAAAAATGCATCCAGTAAGAAGTGAAGTAAAATCACATCCTGTAGTTTAAGTTAGGCACACACAAGATAACAGCCTCTACTCTTACATTTTGGAGAGCGAAGAAAGTGCATACAGATAGTCCGTCAAACAAGCCATTTGACAACATTCTCATTCGAAGACAGATCAGGCAGACCTCAATGTAAAGAAAGCACACTGCATCCCTTGCATTGTCAACTATCACATCAAGGCAGTAACTGGTAAAACCGTTCCATCAATTGTATCATAACAGCCTTGTGGACGACGCACAGTCTTTACAGGGCTGTCAATCTTATGGGGAAGAGGTCACATCTTGAAAACATGTTTACATTCTGGAAAAGCAACAAACAAAATAATCTTATGAAAAATTTCAATGTAACAAAAAAAAGAAAACATATTTTGAATAAAACAAGGCTATCTGGGGAAACAGACACTGAACAATGAACAGCTGGAGCCCACTGCGGAAATTGTGTACAATGTTCACCATCCAATCGCCAGATCATAACAAGGGAAGTAGAACTAGCATGTCAAAAATTGTGACAAAAAAAAAAAAAAAAAAAAAAAAAAAGGTGTACTGGAGTTCCCTGTACAAAGACTGGAGAACAGTCCACATACACATAAAACAGTAGATGACGGCAAAAGAGACTGAAATTTAAAAATAAATAAATAAATAAAAATGGCTGTCAAAGACAGTGACATAAGAGAGGACGTTATCAGAACAGAACGTCCAGAAGGCAAAGAAATCACTGGTACTGAAAGACGCACACCCTTCCCTCCCTCCCCAGCCTCCTCAAAGAGAAAGGCAGTGACAGGAAAATGCCGAGCTCTTCGCCTCTGTCATTCCTGGTGCCCATTAAACGCACTGTAAGTTGTATCACTGAATTCAATCGAAAGATAAAAAGATGATAACTGATTCACTTGATCAAAGCCAAAAAGTTATGCATAATACGACGACATAAAAGACACACAATGTTATGCATCATTTGATGTGATAAAAGGCGGAACGTTCAGCATTACCTGACAGGAGAGAGAAAAAAAAAAAAAAGCTCTGCATTACCAAAAATAAAAGACAAAATATTCTCCCTAATTCATTGTTTTTGAGAGTTAAAAATATCAGAATTGCATACCTCAATCTCTATGCAGTTGTAATTGAGTCATTAACATCCAAAACTCAGGGAAACGTGATAAATTTTGTACAGCATTATCAACACACTTAACACAGAACATTTTTCCCCACTGAGATATTTCAGGACACACGATTCTAAATTGTCAAAAATTACATTTTGTCCATGACATAAAAAATAAAAGATCACACGTGCTCATTCACATCTACATGTGTGCATACACACATATATAATTATATACACATAAACACATATTTACGGCTCTGTCTTTACATCTTTTTTTAAAACCTTTAGGCAGAGATTAAGATCAGTCAATTTCAGTAATCCCCGTTTCAATATGCGAGACATTTTTTCTCGAAGGTAACAAAAATCAAACTCACTTCCCACATGTCAGGCAAACAGACAATGAAAATCAAAGGCTATGATGCATGTCATTTAATTCTCCAGGCAAGGGGAGAACAGAGAGAATAGGGGAAAAGAATCAATGAACCCCTTTTGTGCCGAATGTCATTTCACATCTTATCTGATAACATCACCATGATGAAGATATAAATTACACAAGTAGTAATTATACATCAGTGTTGCCTTATCATGTGTTCTTCAATTCACTGCATTAAACATCAAGTATAAAAACAGTAACCAATAAACAAACAAAACTATGTACAGACTGTGATTTGGACATACGCATTTCTCTCTCATGCACACACTGCACCCTCTTTCATATACACACCGCACCCTCTTTCATATACACACTGCACCCTCTTTCATATACACACTGCACCCTCTTTCATATACACACACACACCCTCTCTCATATACACACTGCACCCTCTCTCATATACACACTGCACCCTCTCTCATAACACACTACACCCTCTCTCATATACACACTACACCCTCTCTCATAAACACATGCAGGCATGCCAACTTCCTGAGGATAAAAAGAAAGAGGAAAAAATTATCGCAGTGGGAAAAAGCAAAAGGTACAAAGGAAGGTGTGGGAAAAAAAAAAAAAACAGGCAGTGCTCTAAAGCACCAATTTCACATCACAAAATAACATATTAGCTGCTTTCAAATATATTTCAACAAGTTTTCAATCAGATTTCAAATCATCAGTGGAAAAAAATTATCAAGAGTCCACAGAGTTTTTTTTTTTTTTTTTTTTTGGGGGGGGGGGGGGGGGGGATGGCATTTCAAAGATTTCCAACTGATAAAAAAAAAAGATTCAGACAGAAAAAAAAAAGGAGAGAATCGGCTGAAGAGGACAACTGACATGCCTGAGACTGACACACTCTACTCTACTCTTTCTCTCACACACACACAAAATCACGCTTTCTTTTTCTCTCTCTCTCTCTATCTCTCTCTCTCTCTCAAACACACCCTCGCACACACATACACAAAGCACTTTCCTCATGAACATGATTTGTCAAGCTTTACAACAGAAATCAAATCTGTGGCCCATTAAAAACAGACATGCGAATGCCTCACGAACAATACAGGAAAAAACCAGGCTTCAGATGCCTGATGTATAATGTCTCGAGTGACCATCCATCACGCTCCCGGATGTTGACGGTGTGATCTGAACCCACGGCAAGTCCTGAGGGGCAGCTTGATCACGATCACGACCTCGTGACCTTGTGCTGCGACGACTTCGACTGGAAGCCTGGTTGCCTCCCCTGTGGTAGCCTGAGGCAGCTGCTGTGGAGCGTTTTGATCGTGTGCTGGCCTTGCTCCTCACGCTCTGCCTGTCTGAGGCATAGAACATGTTAGCAGCTCGAGTCTCTGCTTCTGTGCTGGTGTTTTTCATGGTCACATCGTAACTTGGGGGCTGCTCATACGGGCGAGGGCCCCCAGGCGGAGGGAGACGATAGGCCCTACGCAGGCTGTCATTGTCATCGCTGTCAAACGCCAAGTTGTCGAAGTTGGTGGTGGTGGTGGTGGTATAGAGCGCTGCGGTGTTGTGGACGCAGCTCGGCTGCGGATTTTGACAAATTCCAGTTCGTCGTTAGCAGGGCTGGCTGTATAAACAGAAGGAGAATGATTTTAATACAGCAAACTCCTCTTCACATATCAACTCAATCAACGTCTGTGTGGTCGTAGCATTGCGTGAGATAATCAAGGACCTGTTTTATTGACAAAACATGCTAGCAAGCCACTTGATACAATCCACTCTGCCCCCATAAACAATACTCAGTGCAACAGGTTCACTGCTTCCTATAAACATAAACAGCATTATCTGTAACAGCTCCACTACATGTCTACTACAAACAGAATTCCATCTCAATTCTGGTCAGAGCTGTCTCTACATTTCATTTCCTGCCTAACACTGGCAGACCTAGGTAACAATTTAGAAGGCATCATTTCATCAGTACACTGTACAAATAAACCTGTCAATGATTCCCCCCCCCCCCCCCCCCCCCCAATCTCCAGCATTGCCTGGGAGGTGATCCTTTCTGGACCCTCATCCAGAACAAAGAGGAACATGTCTCAGAAAATCAGGA
>JADBJO010005536.1:134203-146703 GCA_016801955.1 Conus betulinus
AGTTTATGTCCCAGCATGCTAATACCGATACTGTCAAAATATGATTAATTTCTGTTCACACACAACACCTCATCTTACAGTCTACATGCTGTCCAGAAGGAGTTGGATGATGGAAGTATCCACTTTCACAATCACAAATAAAGCACTGTCCGTCACCTGTGCTCCCAACAGTGCAACAAAGGCTCACATCTCCAGGTCCAAGCAACCTGTAGCATCTTCTCCTTCACGCGCACTCTCTGAGAAGAATCACGCAAGAAAACTTCCCCATGGACTGTCACCCCTCTTGATAACTCTCTGCAGATTTTCAAGTCTTGGGTCTAGCGTTAGTGGGTCCCTGACAGCAGATCTTCAAAGAAAACCCTCACATCTGAAACGAGACGTTGCCTCAAAATCCTACCGCTTCTCCTACAAAGACCATGTCCCTAATGAAAAAGTGCGAAAAAGAATCAAGGTAGCCACTGGTTCCTTTGAAATCCTGCCGACAACAGTCAAGAGAAGAAAACTGAAATGGTATGGTCAGGTCTCTCAATGCAACAACCATCTCACAGGACCCTGTGCCAGCTAAGAGGAGAAAAGCGGAGAGTGAGAAAAAGGTAAGAGGACAACATTAATGAATGGATAGGTTTGACCTCAGGTCACTTTGACAGCGGCAGAGGGCAGCCAAGGATCGAGGAGGATTGTCCGTTTCAGTGGTGCCCAACACACCCTATAATTATGGGACTGATGATGACGACTAGTGGAGTAAAATGCGTATCTCTTGTGCCAATCAAACATCATTTTTTTTTCCCTCAGATCACAACTGATCAGTTTATCTTTCAAAGCCAACTACCAGACAGACACTGAGTCACTTTGCAGGCACACCAAACTCAAACTCCATCATTCAACTGAAAGATTCCCCCCTGCTTATGCAATATGATTGATTGTAAACTGCTCTCTTTTAACACACCTAAAACTTATAACAGAACTGCAAAATGACAACACCTTTCATGCATCAGCACAATGCATGGACTTCAGTTTTTAATGTCTTTGGAATATTTACCAATTCTTCTACAGTTGGCAGTGCTCTACTTTCTCCAGAATTACGCAAAAATAAGAACAAAACGGCTGCTTTAAGAAATTCATACCACTGAAAGCAAGAATAGATCTGCCATGAATTAAGCTTCAAGCTATACGTCTGCAGTTCACTGACTGAAGAAGAAAAAAAAAAAAAGAAGAAAAGATGAAAGAACAATACCAAAAAAAAAAAAGGATAAAAGTAACATGTACATTGTATTGTTCAGAACTCATTTTGAAAGAATGGGACTGAAGAAGCTGTCAAGAAATGGAACACAAATAAGGACATGGAGCAAGAAGAAAAAATATATATTCTACTGATGAGGCTGCAAGCGTAGAGCATCAGATAAAACCCTAAATGTATCATGAATCGATAATCAATTTAAAAAAACAAGGCAGAAAAGTAACAACTCCATGCGTCATTTGTTTTGGTGTGAGCAAAATAATGTTTCATCCTAGTCCTATGACCCTAGGTATCTGACCCATTCACTGCTAGAAGAACACATGGGACAGCCTAGACCTCCACAAAGTTGAACTGTTCTTTGCATCACGGTGTAATCCACATTTGTATCAAAATCTAACAGATTCATCCTTGGCATATTCTGTCTACTCTTTCTACCAAGTTTCATTTATATTGTTCAGTAGTTTTTACAACAGCCTGCTAAGACAGACAGACAAACACACACAGATGAACACACAATATCTAATGGCTGAGGTAAATATTGCCCATCCATGTCAATGTATATCCCTGTTATGAATTCCCACTAAATGCTCCAGTAATTTTTGGCAGTGTAACAGCAGAGCCCTATAAGAAAAGGGAGACAAACAGGAAGCGAGCAGAAATCAAAGGAGTCATTTTCTTTTTCAAGTGTCATGCACTGCGCAAATCATATAAAAAAAAAAAAAAAAAAAAACCAAATACTATCAGGTGTGATAAAAAAGACACTTCTGTTTGTTTCTTGATGCAAATAATCCTCCAGACAAAATGCATTTCAAGCATTCAGAATCATACAAATGCGTGAATTTATACCCATGGGTCTGAACGTTTGGATATAAGTTATATGCAAAGTCGACAAATGTATCCACGTCAAGAAGAAACAGTGAGCGTGCATTCCATGCCAGCAGTCAGGGTGGTACACAGCACGTGTAAACACAAACTGGAAACTCGTCCACATGATCACCACCACAAGACAGACGTGTCTCACACAAGACAAGGGCAAACCATCACACGAGAGCAGCAGACAGCATGCATGACAAACACGATCGTCAGAGAGGAACAGCCAGCACGGCAAGGAAGACCACGGCAGCGTCAGTTAGCAAAGAGAAACCAACATCAGCCACACACAGCCAGCCCAGTGCAAAGACCTGAAATCTCGCCACCGGCTGTCTCTGTCACCCGAGGCGACACCTAGGTTGGAATCATCAATGGCTTCCAGTTGCATGTATGATGCGCGCAGCACCCCCAAGTCGTCAGGGTTTACACTGGTGTTAGTGTAGAAATCATCTGGAAAAGGTACAATACCTGCTCTGTGTGTGTACTCTCACAGGTGGTCATGATTAGTGGGAATGAGCTTCCCGTCTCAAAGGATCTTCTTGTTCAATCCAAAACAAATGGGTTAAATAGTAAACAAACAAACAACACAAGAGAGAAAACATGGGAATTCAATATAAAATTTTCTGACTTTTTATAGTAGCCTCAAATTACGTACTGTACATCTGAATACTATGTAGTGTTGGGATGGACAACCCTTTCCACAAGTAACAAGTCTTTAAGTGCTTATTCATGTTTGTTTTTTAAATGAAAAGGGAAAAAAGCTTGATTAGATAACCCTAAAATCGCATTCAGTTCTCATGAATGCCAAAACTGCTGCGATTTCTTTAGAGGTATATATACACAAAGGTGCCAAAGTTGATTTGACTTTTTCCATTCACTTTTAAATACTGAACTGGTTAAGGCTTCCGTACATTTGTTATTCTGAAACACCATGAGATTACACTTTTTCAGCTTCCCTTCCATCACTGTTCTAATCTGGCTTTGTGAACTAGTTCGAATTTC
Organism: Conus betulinus; assembly: GCA_016801955.1. Lineage (NCBI taxonomy): Eukaryota > Metazoa > Mollusca > Gastropoda > Neogastropoda > Conidae > Conus > Conus betulinus. The sequence goes on from JADBJO010005536.1 coordinate 137,313, forward strand.
AACGGTTTTATTCAATGTCTCTTCATAAAAGATAATAGTCGACAGAAGGCCAAGTCATTTCTGCTAATGAAGTGTGTGTGTGTGTGTGTGTGTGTGTGTGTGTGTGTGTGTGTGTGTGTGTATGTGTGTGTTTGTATATATGTGTGCGTGTGTGTGTGTGTGTGTGTGTGTGTGTGTGTGTGTGTGTGTATGCATGCATGCGTGTTCTCTGTACGCATGCAAATGCATACTGTGTCTCAGTGTGTGGAAGCCAAATGTAAAATTGGTGCGCATTCAAAAAAGCCATCAGTTCTTTTTCACTGATTATCCAACCTGTCACATACCCATCCTATTCTCTCTCTCTTTCCACCTTGAAAACTTGTCACTTTTTGTTTTCAATAACACTGAAGTTTCCGTTTTCCCATTTTTTTCTGCTTAAATATTTTGCAAGGCTACATCACCTAGCATACCTTAACAAATACATATGGATATCTGCTTTGTTTACAGCAGGTAGCATTTTTCAAAGCGCAGATGGATAAACTGTAGAATTCTACTAAAAATAATCAATGCACTACAGTTCTCCATTGCCGTAACTGTAGAGTTAACTGTAGAGTTATACCTCTTGTCTCTTTATATTTCACATCTTGTATTGACGCTAAAGATGTAGTCAAAGACCACTAAAGTTCTCCATTGTCATAACTGTAAAGTTAACTGTTGAGTTATACCTCTTGTCTCTTTATATTTCACATCTTGTATTGACGGTAACGATGCAGTCAGAGACTACAGCAGAACAGCACATTTAAGAAAAAAACGGAAATCCCACTCACTCACTCTTCTTGCCTCTCTGACTCAATACCTTCCACAAAGGAAGACTCCTTACGGTGGCAAACAGATTACAGACAAGACAAACTAAAACAAGGAACGAAAGACCAGAAAGCAGCAGAATGGATCCATAAAGCCACAGGGAATACACAATGAACACTTACAGGCATCCTCCTCGTCCATCATGGTATGGAGAATGACGCACGCCAGCACCAGGCCAGCCAGCTGCCGTCATGGTTGTTGCGCAGCAAAGGTTGGTTTCCCCATACACCAAGCAGTGTTGGACAGCAGCAGAACGGTTTGTCGTCATGACACCCAACGTAACACCCGCAGCATTGTGTGTGGCGTTTAGATCATGCAGGTGATGGCAGTCAGTGTGTTGACAGGCAAAACAGCAGTTGGCGGGCAACATCGTGGTCAGCGTCGACACATTACAGAACATGAGAAAAGGTCCCAGGGGAAAGGTCGAGAGTCCCAGGTGATGGCAGGCAGGGATGATGGTCAGAGGATGACCCAGGCAGGAACGGCCAGGACACAGCCAGATGGAACACACCATGTGCAGGAGCCCGACATGGTTCACAGGTCAACATGAAAAAAAGACACACATCAACTACACTGAACTCGTGTAACAAAAGATGAATACGATCAACGGATTATGAAATAACGAACAAAAAGACCTTAAAAAAAAAATCATACACACATACATACACATAACTGCAAAGGCATGCATAACTATATCAAATGCAGTCAAATGCATTGACACACTTACCAAAATGTCAATACAAAAAGACTGACTGATCGGTCCTTTCAGACCCCCTTATATATATATGCAAGCTTACTTTGGAAACAATTTTTTTTTTTCATGCACAGCATAGTTCAAACTAGCAAACATTCATACAGCATGCACTGAAAATACAGGAAAACTCTTCATAATAATTCAAAACAAAGGGCTGAAATCTAAGATTCAAATGAAAATAAACTTCAATTTTTACACTCGCCAACCCCTGGTTTTTGCCTCAGTATGCATAATCATACAACAAAACATGACTTACTTGGTCAGTCAGTGTCACAACGATGATGTCCTGTGGGTGGTTTAGAAATGATACTAGCAGTTGGTTACCAAAAAAGGTATCCAGCCGAACAGACACTGTATAACTGAAGTAGGCTCAAGATAGAAAGGTGCAGTGTAATAGGGATTATTTTGAATCAAAGCACTAAAGGAAGAGAAATTAAGCAAGAGGCAAGTGCAGAACACTCAAGAAATGAATAAGGTTTTAGAGCATTGTGTCCAATAGGCTTGCAATAGGGAGGGTATATTCATTCATCAATTTTTGTGAATATAGTAATGTATCAATGCAAATCTCTTTTGTATTTCAGAAGACTTTAACAGCAAACATTTTCCTCATTGTCCTTTAAATTCAAAACTCTTTAACATTGCTGTCGAGTTCTTTCCCTTTTCAGCCAAGGTTACTTTGTGAGCCATGAAAACGAGATCCTCCTGTGACTGTAAGTCTGATGACGGTGACCTTCACTGCGACTGTCTCAAGGCTGAACACTACCCGAGTCTCAGCTTCCCTATCCTCATCCTCTCTTCTGTGACACTGACTTCACTCCCTTGCTCATTCTCCCTCTATCTAGCGACATCTCATATCCTCTGCTGTAACTCATACTTGCAGCAACAGCTACCAATTAACTATTCAAAGCAGGAAAAGGTGGGCTGGTCAGTCAGTATAATCCTAGTAGGAACGTCTTCAGCTACGAGCAAGTAAGCCACTGGCTTTGACTTTGGCACAACCGATGATCAGAGAGTCTGCCTAATTTCAGTATTTTGTATGGGTGGTCTGGTATGGTGAACCGTTTACATGATCTGAAAGTTCAGATGCAAAAGCATACACATTAATTCTATGCATCAAGAAAATACTGATGTAAGCTAAATCATTTTTTGTTAAACTAGTTTGGGTTGACTGACCGGCATAATCTGATTTTAGGTTCACAGCCAAAACCTTGAGCTCCTGATTCAGTCACAATGGATTACACCAACTACACGTAACCCTTAAACATAATATACAAACGTTCAGTTTCATGATGTTTACTTTACTGCAGGTCATTTCAAAATGCTGTTGCACAAAACAAACATGTAAGCATGCACTCTCACACACTTAAAAGCCACTTACAACAAGGATGATCTGCACAGCAGCATGAATGACCTCCACATAGTAGTACTGCAGAACGCAGCCTTCCACAAATTCTTCAGGTGGAATTGGACGGCTGGACTTGGCTGCCTTCTGTGGGCTGACTTCCCAAGAGTCATTGGTCACCTTACAGCCAGCCCCATGTTCCAACCACCAGGATTTGCTCTCCGTGCCTAAGGTCAAAATGTAACGCTCATGTTCCTGCAACATACACAGAAAATGTTTTCTTCTCAGCATTTTTTTTTTTTTCAAATTTATACAGAAAAGGTCATTTTACTTTCTTCACTTCATATTCTGTGTGTGTGTGTGTGTGTGTGTGTGTGTGTGTGTGTGTGTGTGTGTGTGTGTGTGTGTTTGCTGTGTGTGTGTGTGTGTGCGAAATATATTCAGTACTCCATTCCCCCATCAAGTTCTAATGGTCCACTGTAAGACTCAATTCAAGGACTGAATCAAAACTCAATCTGAGGACTAAATCAACACATTCATAAGTTTAATATAAGCATAACACGTAGAGCACTGTGTATGTATTTGTATCATCATACGCATCAATTTAACTTTGTCAAATTTTTTAGTCAAATGTAATGAATTCCATTCACTGTACTGCACTCATCATACTACAAGTTAGAATGATGTACGATAAAGATTTGATGATTTCTTCTTCAAAATCAAAAATATCTTTGTTCTACTGTGTTCTAGTTTGTAATGTTACTATTTTCATGTCTCACTGGTTACTTTAAACATGCTGGCTGGGACGGGGGAAGAGAGGAGACACAGGAGAGGGAGGGCAACTGAACAAAGCTCAAAAACAGTGCACAAAAGGATCATTACAAACACTACAAAACAAGCTAGCCATTTTTTTCTTTTTTTACCAAATGCTGATGGGGTACATTTGAGCAGTCACATTTGAATTTCAGCATTTCATGAATTAAACATTAACTTTTATATGCATCCCTTGCGATTTACATTCCTAGTCTCTGGTTTGTGTCGACATTTCTGCTTTGAATACTGAATTATCTACTGTGGTACGGTGGTTAGCAAACTTAAAGGCTGGAAGGTTCTAGGTTCAAGTCCCATCAGAGGCATTCACATATGATATAGGATCTTTCAACACTGGCCTGCTGCTATCCACATTGTAAAGACTGAAATCACAGTCCAGTTTCAACGACTTAACGAATGCTTCTCAGACAGTGTCGCTCAAACGGAAGTGCAGGTGCCTGCATCTGTTAGGCCAGGGTAACACCCTGATATACCATGAAAGCACATAGTACAGGCCTGCCCTGTGGTCTCAGACCAGAGGGGGACTCCACAGTATTATCTACATCATTCTAATCCTGTTTGGTCATCATATAAAAAAGAAAGTCTAACATTCTGTGCCCTTTTATGCCCTGCCCTCATGGTAACCTTACTTTCAATTTTCTTTCCACATGTGCACTGTTGGTGAGTTTGTATGTCAACAACAAAGTACTGGCAGGATCATACACATAGGCCCTGCTATGGGATGGACTTGGCGACACCTTCTAGTGGGGGAATGTTCATGCAATCCAGCCCTATAAGTATACAACTGTTGTGGCTTCAATGCCCAAACCTTTTTGTTGTCAGGGACTTAACTTGCTCCTTAAAGTTTCTTTTACGGCATAGTTATACCTCAGCTCACCTTTTTTTTCTTACTTTTTTTTTTTGAGAGTATAAAGGTAGTCCAACACTTGTTATTGCCAATGTTGGAAGTTTGATAACCTGAAGATGAAACCATTTCACTCCTCCAACTTAGAAGCTGATTTTGTACTGGCTGCTACATAGTTTGACAAATCAACTTGTGATCTTGTTTTTCTCATCCAGCAAATTCTTTCAGCCAAGCTGTTTTGAAAGAATTTTCATAAAATATTTCTATTGTTGTTATTGATTATAAACATGGTGGACCAGCAAATCAGGATTCAGTGACAGCATCACTCTTTCATGAATAAACTTGTTGTTTCATGGATTTTGCTGTCCCAATCTCTGCGCCACCTCAGATGCAGTGCACCCACGCCCCTCATTCCGACACCCCGTCCACAGCCACAGCCCGGTCGGCCCCGCCACAGCCCCGGCACCGACAATCCACAGGGAGCAGTAACCGCCAAGTCGTCAAGAGGCAACCCACCGGAGGAGACACTGCACTGCTGCTGACTTACTTCGGTGGTGTTCAGTGGCGCCTGTTCTGATCTAACATACGCAGGACACCACCTACTAAAGCCCCCTACTGACGACAATAATTGCTTAGTCGCGGAGCCGGCATGAGTGAGCTCTCCCTCCGGAGGGCGCCACCACCTCCCGTCCAACGACAGCCCCCATGGACTCTCCCGATACTGGTGACCCCGACGGAACCAAACCATGGCCACAGACGTGGAGAGGACATCGAAACTGAGGTCACCATGAGAGCAGGGCATGAAGGGCCACAGAACTTGAGAGAATTTTTTTTTAATGCTGATCGATGACAATGAGGATGATGATGATTAAGATGATGCTACCGATTTCCATTTCGGTCTGAGACTACATGACAGGGCTGTACTCTACGCTTCCTTTCATAATATATCCCGGCGTCAACCAGGCCCGAGAGATACAGACACCTGCAGTGTTGGTCAGGAAATTTGAGCAACACTCTCAGAAACGCATCCATTAAGCGGATGAAACTCGACTGTGTGGTCCCAGTCTTCCCAACTGAGTCCGCAGCAAACTCAACTCTGGGTAGGAGCCGGTCGGGGCAGAAAAAACCCCCCCATGACTCTGATGGGATTCGAAACCCACGGCGGCTGGTTGTCTGTTGTTTTCTACACAGAAGGTGAATTTCAAACTAAATGTTCCCGATATTGGTCTAGTTTTAAGCTCTTGCGTCATCCTATCAAAACAGAAATATGTGGTGTTGATGTAATGCTTTGACACTCATACACTGATACATGCAAACATTTAGTTTTTTATCCTAATACAGAAATTTTCAACTCATATTGGACAGTTTCACTGTGTGTATGAAATATACTGAGTCGGGGATTCTTGGGGTAGGCATGGGGCCTAACAAGTGGCATCCTGTCTATTCAGGATCTGAACAGGCAAGATCTGAACACCACCAAACTGACTTGGCAGCAGCCCAGCGTCTCCTTTGGTTTACAAGTCATGTCATGGCAACGTGATACTGGATTGATCCCCATGGACTGGACAGAACAAACCTGGATGTGGTTATGTGTAAAGGAGCCAGAATGAGCAGTGTGAAGTATTGCCACTTAGGAAATAAAGACAGCAAAAGAAAATTTTTTTTTTTTTTTCTTTAAAGCAAAGTACATGCATTAAGGCAGGTGGATGTTGAATATTTCTGAATTTGCATCAGACAGAAAAAAAAGAGATATGGCTAGTTTTGATTGCATCAGTGATATCCTGTTCATTACATAGATCTGTATACCAACATCTGATACACTTACTCTGATGTTAAAAATGATGCTGCTGAAGGAGAAAGGAAGGAGAGAAGGTTCTGCACTATAGATGCAGCTAAGCGCTCTAACTGGTTGTTTTGTTTCTCGGGGAAAAAAAACATGGAACTTGCCCTCAAGTATGATTAAAACTTTTACACACTTAAGTTGCATTAGTGTGTTAAAGCAATAAAGTGAAAAACTATCATCTTTTTAATATAACTAAACTGAGGATTATACTACTATAAACCGCGTACACACACAAGACTGCAAGTAAAGTGTAAACACATAAACAGGCACTGGATAAGGTAAGGTAAGGTAATGTTACTTAAAGCCCAGCTGACCGCAAAGGACCATTATCAGGGCTGTCACCACATTAAAATCAACTCATCAAAAAAAAAACAAAACCAAAAGCAAAAAAAAACCCAACCAACACCACCTTTCACACATCTCTTCAAATGCATCTAAAAACATATGCTAACACACAATTCATGATGTAACCACACATGAGCACTCACTCTGTTCATAGATCCCACTTCCATGTACAGGCAGATGACAAAACTGTTCCATCCCAGCCACAAAATACTCCAGACCACATACTGCAAAGAAAGCAGACGCTGTGCACAGTATGCCCGTCAGACACCACACAAAGTGTGAAGAAGTTCATGCTTAGGTAACATCATAACAACAGTGATATTAACCCAGATTTCCACTGTGCACCTACTTAAAGCACTCTGCAAAATCACATGACATACTATTACTATATGCAATCATTCACTTGCTAGTTTAGATCACATGTACAGCAGTATACATGTGTACACATAAACAGTCCTATTCCTAATCATACTGCATATTTTACATGAACATGCAAGCATTACATACACGTGTACCTAGTCTGTCTAAGGTCTGGCAAGGGATCTGAGTGTCTGAGAAACAGTGGTACTGGTAATTTGTTCCATGACGCTGGGGATTTGCAAAGCAAACGACCTTTAACCACTGGTCTTGGTTTCAAGTGGGGCAACTGCAGGAGGCAAGCATCAGAAAGAGCAATTTCAGGGAGGTATGTAGATCTATGAGAAGTGATTCAGACAAGACACCTGGGTGCAGAACCAAAAATAACAGTAAAGGAGAGTGTGGAAGGTTTGTAGTCAGTCCCGTCAGAGAATGGTAGCTACAGCAGAGAATGCAGAAGTGCAACATTTTCTGAATTTGTATTTATAAAGATGAGGTCTTCACAATCACCATTAACACAGTAATTCGGTATTAATACAAATTTGATAACTTTCTCTCACACAAAATTACATAAACTACAATATCATAAACACGTTCACACACAAAATATACCTGTAGGTATAACAGCTGATAACTTATACAAAAATCAGTGTATGTGTGTGTGTGTTGTGTGTGTGTGTGTGTGTGTGTGTGTGTGTGTGTGTGTGTGTGTGTGTGTGAATGTGTTTGTGATATTGTGGGCTAGGGGTTTTCACATACAATGTGAAAAATAACAAGCTAACAGTTAAATTCATTCACATACAGTCCACATAAATCCGTACACATGTTACTGACATTGTACTTTATCATATATGCATTACATGTTAAAAAAAAATATATATATATATATATATATATAGTGCATCATTCTGATTCTCAGAATCTCAACTAAAACTCATTACAGAAATTGAGAGAAGGGATCATATACACTGAGAAAAATCAGCAAAAAGTGTGGACAGACAGAGGTAGAAGAGAGAGAGAGACAGAGAGACAGACAGACAGACAGACAGACAGACAGACAGAGAAATAAATAGCTATGGAGTGGAAAGAGACAGGAATAATCTGCAAGTAACACAGGCAAATACATTAGTATCACAATAGTATTATCTAAATGAGAATATGTAATATATTCATAACATTAAAATGCTCACCACCACAATAAAGGAGCGATAATGCTGAAATACTCCGAACAGTCCAAGGATAACAGCAATGATCTGGAGGAAGTTTCCGATGATTGGGGCCCACATATAACCCAGGAAATCAAACACTTGTCTTTCTACTGAGGACACCTGACAATAGAGAAAAGATTTTTAAGCATGCAGTACTTATTCACACATTTGATTCTTGCATTACTCGAACTGGTACACTTTTCTCTAAAACTGAAAATAACAGAACCAACCACTGACTGGCCTCAAGAGGCACAGACGTTAACATCACAGACTTGTGAAACCCTGTAAGATCATTTCTTGTGGCCGAGTCCCATACTTTTTAATACAATAGAAGTTCAATATTATCCTGTGGTCTTTCAGTTCATGCCCCACCCTGAATATTGTGACTGTTATTATTTCCCTTTCACTAGTTTCAGTCCCACACCCATCATTCCATGTCTGTGGCAAGGCTGCGTCCACACACCTCTGGTGTTGGAATAGGGACAACTTTAGTGACGAACATTGGAACAGAAGGACGGGGTGCTGTATCTGTCATCAGTATATGACATTTACTCAGTCTGTTTCATAAATACACTGTCTCACTGTGCACCGCACTATCCTCAGCAGGGGTTTAATCAATACAACAGATGAAACTCCCAAATACTGGATCACCAAGATAACACTAAAAACCAGCTAAGTAACTCTGCAGCTGAGCACTATCACAGTATCAGCCCGGAAGGTATACACCTTCCTGTGAACTGCTGGTGCTCAGACTGTGACAACCTGTGTCAGTGTGTAAGGTTGTGAGCATCACTATCACTGCAAATCATCATATTTGTGCAGGAAGTCAGAGTGAAAGATATAGATGAATGCCACTGTGAGGCACAGCTAATGGGACAACAAATCAGCACTGCTCATTCTTTAGACTTCAGTTTGACTTGAACAGTTTGTCTAGAATGCAAATTACTGATAAACTACCAAACTTCATGGTTCAAAGGTTGGAAATCTGAAAAGAGGATCGCTGAATTTTGCTGATTAAATCCTT
>JADBJO010005536.1:151703-154203 GCA_016801955.1 Conus betulinus
TGTGTGTGTGTGTGTGTTGTGTGTGTGTGTGTGTGTGTTGTTTTGTGGTGTGTGTGTGTGTGCTCTGACATCCCCGTGAGCAACAGGGAATAGAAAGATAGATGGATTTATCGGTTCGATCAATCAATCAACTGATAGATAGATAGATAGATAGATAGATAGATATATAGATAGATAGATGGATAGATGGATGGATAGATAGATAAACAGGTAGGAAGATAGGATTTGGACAGACGAGCAGACACGTGGATAGATAGGTAGGTAGTTTTGTGACACCACACACACACACACACACACACCCACACAACACACACACACACACACACACACACACAACACACACACACATACACACAGAAAGATAGAGAGAGAGAGAGAGAGAGAGAGAAGAGAGAGAGAGACAGACAGACAGACAGACAGACATACAGACAGACAGAGAGAGTCAGACAGACAGACAAACAAACACAACAAAAAAATAAATACACAGATGCACATATAGATAAATTTGAAAATTTATTACAACTGGGTGGCAGTATACACCATTTATTGACCAGTCAATTCAAATATAAAGTATCGATTTCAGCACGGATGCTTGGCTGATCAGTTTTAATGTTCACAGTTGAGTGTCAGCATCGAAACATATTGGGAGGATTCACTTTCAAAGCGGTCAGTACACCCCCCCCCAACCCCCCCCCCACCCCATTCCTTTTCACCTCACATCTAAATACCTTTTCCCCCACACCATCTCCCTTCTCTCTCATCATCACGAACTCTAAAGCATGCGAGTAAGAGACACAGTTAAACATTAGCTTCAGCTCTGATGCACGGACATGATTGCTATTTATTACATTATTGTAAACTCTGAAGCGTGTTGATAATTGCTGTTTATTCTTAATAAATCGAAACATGCAGACTTTAAAACCGCTTGATAATTGTTTGTTTTTTTTTTTATATAGTATGATATTATTACCGATTGCTATTTACAGTTATTATATCATCACAGCTTTGAAGCACGTTGAAATTACTGATTATGATTGTTAAATCATTGCGGACTTTGAAACGCTTTGAAATTGCCATTTGCGGTCGTGACATCAGAGCTGATATTGAAGCATGTTGATAACCGCTCGGTGAAGGTATGCTCAATATTGCTGTAGGTAGCTATGACATCATCGACTCTATTTTTGGTCTCATCTGTAGCAGGCAAACGGTGACGTTAGAGCCATGGACTGAAACAGAATGCAAAATTCAATTTAAAAAGAACATATGCGTACGACCATTCCGCCCCCCCCCCCCCCCCCCCCCCCCCCCCCCCCCTTTTTTTGTTTTGTTTTGTTTTGTTTTGTTTGTTTTTTTGTTTTTTTTTTTTTTTTTTTTTAAACTCACATAGTTGAAGACGATCATTTTCCCTTTTTTTCCCTGACGAACCAACACAGCAATGACGATCATTTCCCCTTTTTCTCTGACGAACCAACACAGCAATGACGATCATTTCCCCATTTCCCCGACAAACTGATCGACACAGCAATGACAATCGTTTCGTTTCCCCCCCCTTTTTTTTCCTGACGAACTGACACAGCAATGACGATCATTTCCCCATTTCCCCGACAAACTGACACAGCAATGACGATCATTTCCCTTTTTTTTTTTTTTCCCTGACGAACCGACACAGCAATGACGATCATTTCCCCGACAAACTGACACAGCAATGACGATCATTTTTCCCCATTTCCCTGACGAACTGACACACATCAATGACGATCGTTTCCCCCTTTTTTTTCCCTGACGAACTGATACAGCGATGACGATCATTTCCTATCCCCCCCCCCTTTTCCCTGACTAACCGACACAGCAATGACGATCATTTCCCCCCTTTTTCCTGATGAAACCGACACAGCAATGACGATCATTTTTCCCCATTTCCCTGACGAACTGACACAGCAATGACGATCATTTCCCTCTTTTCCTTGGCGAACCGACACAGCAATGACGATCATTTTCCCTCTTTTCTCTCTGACGAACCGACACAGCAATGATGATCATTTCCCCTTTTCCCTGACGAACCACACACAGCAATGACGATCGTTTTTTTCCCCTTTTTTCCCCTGACGAACCAACACAGCAATGACGATCGTTTCCCCCTTTTCCCTGACGAACCAACACAGCAATGACGATCGTTTCCCCCCTTTTTTCCCTGACGACTAACCAACACAGCAATGACGATCGTTTCCCCTTTTCCCTGACGAACCAACACAGCAATGACGATCGTTTCCCCCTTTTTCCCCCCGACGACCAACACACAGCAATGACGATCGTTTTCCCCTTTTCCCTGACGAACCAACACGTACAGCAATGACGATCCTTTCCCCTTTTTTTTCCCCGACGAACCAACACAGCAATGACGATCATTTTCCCCATTTTCTCTGACGAACCAACACAGCAATGACGATCATTTCCTCCCCCCTTTTCCCTGACGAACCGACAGAGCAATGACGATTATTTT
>JADBJO010005536.1:156703-159599 GCA_016801955.1 Conus betulinus
CTCTGTGTGCTTGACATAAATTAAGATAGGAAAAGACCCTACCAGCTTGTTTGTAGTAGGAAGAAATAAATTCTCGAAAGAGATCGAAAGAAGAAAAATCCCTCCCCCCTCTCCTTCTTCCCCTAGACAGTTCGTTTTGGCCCTGAACTCCTCCCCCTAAGGGACCGGGCCCCATTACATGAATAAGTAGATAGATAACAGATAAATGAGAGAGAGAGAGAGAGAGAGAGAGAGAGAGAGAGAGAGAGAGAGAGAGAGAGAATCCAGACTTTGACGATTATCTACGCTCGAAAATCAAACACAACACAGGAAAGGCTCTATCGCAGTTCCAAAGACACGTTCACATAACATATGTTCAGTCTCACACCTGCTTTCCCCACCATTCAGTCCGCAGCACAAACAGCGCAAGCATATACTCAACTGAAAATGGAAGAATTCTGGATAGAGAATGATCTAGTCATTGTGAAGCTCCAAATCCTCATTCCCTTTTTTTTTCTATCTGTCCTTTTTCAATATTTTTCTCTCTCTCTCTCTTTTCTTTCTTCCCCCCCCCCCCCCCCCCCCCCCCCCCCTTCCTTTCCTTTTCTTTTTCTTCTTTCCTTATTTTGTGTGCAAGCGTCAGGGAAATTGGTCGTGACAAAATTGACATGGAAGAGAATTCCAAATCTGTAGAGTGCTGAATAAAAGAGGACGATGACCGAAAGACTGCGTCCGAAGTTAAGGTGTATGTAGAATTCTATTGTCAAAAGAAGACCGAACATTTTGAGAAGGGTATACGGAGAAAAAAAGGTGGACAGTCATGTGAGCAGGAGAAAACTGATAAAAAAAAAAAAAAGTTAAAGCACGACAATGACAATTTGTGAACTAGTCTGGCTTGAATAGGGAGCCAAGATGTTTGTAGCAAGTGTGACGTCTACCTCTGCTACTGAAACACAGCAACAGCTAGCTTCCTTGAATTTCACACAGCAAAGTGAAAGACTCTAAGTCGATATCCGCTTTCACAATAAGCAGTAGACGTTGGTATCCCTGGTGAAAGCTAACATTTTCTGCCTCCATAGAGGCCTAACTTGGTATCTCTAGAGATACCTATCAGAGTTCAAACTGTGAAACCTGTGAATTAAATTGATCATGAAAATCATATTTGACTTCAATTTCAATTCCAAACCATGATTAAAATAATTTTTTAGGCAAGTATTTCTATGCCCAGGCCCTAGAGGGATAGGGAGCTAGTTTAAAGCACGACAATGACAATTTGTGAACTAGTCTAGCTTGAGTAGGGAGCCACGATATTTGAAGAAGACGACGGGCTGCGTTAATGGAAGAAAGCGAGGGCTGGAGACGTGGCACTTCATGTCAGACTGAAATTGAGCTCCTTGGCATCATTTTCATTATCCAGTCTCTCACTGAATGCAAGTCAGCTCAGAGAAAAGCGAAATGTAATACAATTGTAGATGACGTCGGGCAGTTTTGCATCACGCGGATTAGACAGCACTGCAAGAAATGAGCCAATCTGAACATCTCGGGTACAAGTGAAGCAAGAACGACAGCTGAAGACATCAGTCAGCTGAAGCAATTCGTGTACGAGCTAAACGGATATGTGTGTGCGTGCGTGCGTGCGTGCTTGTGTGTGTGTGTGTGTGTGTGTGTGTGTGTGTGTGTGTGTGTGTGTGTATGTGCGCGTGTGTGTGTGTGTGTGTGTGTGTGTGTGTGTGTGTGTGTGTGTGCGCGCGCGCGTGCGTGCGTGTGTGTGTGTGTGTGTGTGTGTGTGTGTGTGTGTGTGTGTGCGCGCTTGCGTGTGCTTCCGTGCGTGCGTGCACGCGCGCGCGTGTGTGTATGCGTGCGCGCGCGCGCCCGTGTGTGTGTATGTGTGTGTATGTGTGTGTGTGTGTGTGTGTGTGTGTGTGTGTGTGGGTGTGTGTGTGTGGGTTCAGACACACTTGGGTGTGTCCGTGGGAGCACTATTAGCTTTTTCATGATAGCTGTATTGCCCCATTTGAGTCATTTTTTTCTACTTATGCATTTAAGAAGAGAGAGAGAGAGCGAGAGAGAGAGAGAGAGAGAGAGAGAGAGAGAGAGAGACGTATATAAAAACTATATTCTTAAGGCCGTGGCCCCTCATGAAGGGGATGCTATATGCTTTACAATGCGAGAAAATCGTAAATTTAATACAACAAAACGAGAAACAGTATTGGTCATAATTGCAAGACAATCGTAATATTGAACACAAAGAAAGGAGAACGGTAAAGAGAAGAGAGAGAGAGAGAAGAGAGAGAATAGAGAGAGAGAGAGAGAGAGAGAGAGAGAGAGAGAGAGAGAGAGATTATGATGATGAATGATGATGACGATGACGACGACGACCACAACATACTGCTGATGCTCTTGAGAGAGAGAGAGACGAGAGAGAGAGAGAGCGAGAGAGAGAGAGAGAGATAGAGAGTAGAGATCGAGGAGAGAGAGGATGAGGATGACGACGACGACGTACGACGACGAGGTTATGATTTTTCTTTTATTCCTAAGAATACCACATACGCAAATGCATGCTTTTCTGAGTCACCCGCCCTTGCTTTGGAAAGGGAACTACATGTAAAAGCTAAAACAACTGTTTTTTTCATGAAGCCCTGACAGATATGCAGAGATAGGTTATAATCAGAAGTTGTAGCTGGATTGTAGTTTCTGATTAACTTTACCGCAAAGATACCTTCAGAAGAACAGCAAGCAAACCAACCAACGAATAAACACAAAACAAAACCAAACAAACAAACCCAAACGACCAGAAACACACACCACACACCACACACACACACACACACACACACCACACACACACACACACACACACACACACACACATTTGAACTGAAAGAGAAATACAAAAAGCATTATCTTGGTGGCATTA
>JADBJO010005537.1:0-2500 GCA_016801955.1 Conus betulinus
AGGTAGGGCGTGGAGAATAGTAGATTGTATAGAAGTTAGTAGTAGACGTAGTAGTAGGTTGAGTAAAGCAGTAGCAGTTAGTAGGAACAACAACAACAACAGCAAGGCCGTGCGAGAGGGGGACGGATGTAGAATTGCGTTGTTTGTTTCATTTTTTAAAGCTTTGAAGCAGCCGAGTAACAGTGATAGCAAAATTAGTATGGTTGGACAGTGGCAGGGTATCGCTAAGACAGCAGGAGCGCAAATAGTTAGAGCAGCGAGAAGTAGTAGGAGTAGTAGTAGCAGGGTAGTTGTAGTTTAGCAGCGCGTCGTGCAGCAATATTACAAGATGGGTTGGGATATTATATCTTCGTGTATAATTGGATTATTGTTAATTTACGGTGTATTATTATAGCACCCTATTCAAATTCATACACTGCGGGTGCGGTCGTATTCTTTTAACGGTACTAGACTAGAAACGCTAACTTCCACGTTAGTCGACCCTTCAGGTACAAGAGGCAGGGCAAAAGGAGTGACCTGTTGACCCCTCCCCCTATACGCCTCCCCCCCCCCCCCCCCCCTCCCCCCCGCCCCCCCCCCCCCCCCCACCCCCACCCCCCCCCACCCACACACACACACACACCAATAAAACAGGGGGCCTTAGAGAGTTGGGACGTGGGAAAAGGGGGAGGCTGGAACGCAGCGTCGGTCACAGTGACATGTCGGTCGGTCATCATGAAAGCTGATCTGTTTCTACGTCACGGGTCATCGCTGGCCCTCTTGTTCTAATCTCTCTCTCTCTCTCTCTATCTCGCTCTCTCTCTCTCTCTCTGCATTCTCTCTGTCAGTTAGTGTATGTATGCCTGTCGTCTGGCAGTCTGTCTGTCTGTCTGTTCTGTTCTGGTTCGCTGGTCTCTCTCTCTTCTCTTTCTCTCTCTCTCTCTCTTCTCTCTCTCTATCTGTGTCATCTGTCTGTCTGTTCTCCCTTTCTGTCTGTCTGTAGTCTCTGTCTCTGTACTTTCTCACTCCTCTGTCTCTCATCGCGCTTGGTGCATGGTGTGTGTGTGTAGTGTGTGTGTGTGTGTGTGTGTGTGTGTGTGTGTGTGGGTGTGTGTGTTGTGTGTGTGTGTGATTGTGGCGAGCGTCGTGGTGTTGTGTATGTGTGTGTGTGGTGTGTGTGTGTGCGTGTGTGTGTACGCGCGTGGGGTGGTGTGCGTGCGTGCGTGTGTGTGTATGTGTATGCGTGTGTGTGTGTGTGTGTGTGTGTGTGTGTGTGTGTGTGGTGTGTGCGCGCGCGCGCGCGCGCGCGACGCGCGCGCACGCGCTTGCGCGACGCAATATTCAGTGTGAAGTTCAAACTAGATAGTACTTGCAACGTTGTACCCTACAACTGAGCCGAGAGGGTATCCCCCTTCCCGTGCGCCTCCAACCCCCCCCCCCCCCCTTGTCAACAATCAACCACCACCCCTTCCCCGCTCTCAGAGCCTTCACCCTCACCTCCAGTTATCCATCTGTGTGGCTCCTCCCTCCCTCTCCTTCCTGCCGCTACACCTTTCTCCCCACTCCCCACCCCCTGCTTTCCCTACCCTCCCCCACCTTCCACTTCCCCTTCTGACAATGGGCCCTCCTCCTGTGCAGGTGCAGGTCCCCAGATGCCCCCGCCCAGATCCTGTAACCAGGATAAGAAAAATCTCCCTTCTTCACCTATGCCCTTGAATGCCCCTCCTCCCCCCCCCCCCCCCCCCCCCCCCCCCCCCCCCACCCCCCCCCCCCCCCCCCCCCCCACCCCCCCACCACCCCCCCCCCCCAGTGAACTAAGCCACCTCCGTGAACGTCTTTGTCTATTAACGTTTTTCACACATCATACAATGTAGAGGTATGTGAATGAAACAAAAACAGCGACTTGAAAATGGAAAGTGATCACTTTGCAGGGTGCAGGTCAAACCAGATGCCACCCTCATTCAGATTGTAACCAGGATAAGAAAACACAAAGAGGATGAAGGGGAGGGAAAATCTTGAATGAATATGTTAATGCGAATTAATTAAAAAAAAAAGTATATTAGAATTCAGCTTTTGCTTTGTAGTTAGTACCACCAGTAGAAAGAAAGACTATACTACACGAAAGATAAAAAAGTAGATTCAGATCTTGAGTTTAGTTACGTTAGAATATATTGCATACGGAACATGTGAAGTATGATGCTTAGCATGCGCTATTTTCGTCGTTTACGTCGTTGTCAGGTCGATGTCGTATCTCGTCGTGTGTACTCGTGAAATGAAATGAATCTGAAATGACTCAGTGATGGGTCTCATGACGAAGAGATCGAATCTCACAAAAATATTGAACCCGTGAAGTGCCGTCCTTAAAAACACTGACACCGAATTGTTCTATGGCGGATTTCAACAATAATGCTGCGCTGGTAACTACTACTGGCTTACTACCCCACCACCCACACCACCACCAACTACTACTACTACTACTACTACTCTACTACTGCTGGCTGCTGCGGCTGCGCTGCTTGCT
>JADBJO010005537.1:7500-22500 GCA_016801955.1 Conus betulinus
TCTCTCCGCCCCCATCGCTCGCCGCTCGCTCGTCGCTCTCTCTTCTGTCTGTTTGTCGTTCTTGTCTCGTTTCCTGCCTTCTCATCACTCGCTGCTGCCTGGCATTCGTCATATCCTGTACAGCCTTTACGAACATCAGAGACCATTTATTAAGCCCGAATTGTACATTGAACTTTTTACACACGACATCTTGTTTAACTGGAGCCTTTCTGTTGTCATTGGCTAAAAAAAGAACTTGTTAAAGAGGTTATTCATGTTTTGTTGCATCAAAGGATTTAAGTATGAGAAAATTGGACTGCGAAATTGTCTTTTTGAAAAATTCGTGTTCGTTGTGGCACTTGAAATTCCATGGCTTGTGAGTTGTGTAGGGAAAGGTTGTAACAGACCCGCATAGGGCATGGCTTGTAGGCATCCGGCGGTCGTTAGATGACATGATAGAGTATATCCAGACCCACGACTAGCTATCTGTCGGGCTGTATGCTCGACCCGAGCAGCGCACCTATGGCGTTGTTAGAAAGAATACGAGGCGGAGAGTGGGTCAATTCGGTCGCAGCTGGTTAGGTCCCATCTATTTGCTGAAAGGAGCAAATTGTTGGCTGTCATGCCCCTTTCATGCTGGGCTCGCTTTTTCTCCTGGCAGCAGACTGTCCTGTTTGTCTTCGACAATCTGCAGCTGTACTTGAGGGTGCTTCTCCGTGTGGCAGTCTGCTGCGAGGGGTACTCCCAAGAGTCCAGTGTCTCATAGAGGCCGTTGGTCTTTGGGATTTCTCGACTCCTCATGCGGCAATTTGCCCAGCCAACGCGGCGACGCTGTTCAGCAGAGGCAGAAAAGGGGAAGGCCAGCAGCGAAGGCAGGATCTTAGGGGTGGGAGCACTCTGTATTGCAGGAGATGCGAAGTGTTCGAGGAGGTTCGAGATGGAAGGAATATTGAGCTTTTATCAAATGGCGAGCTGGAGTGTGGTCCATGTATCGACTGCACATACAGCATGGCGCTGAGAACGCGGCATTATACAAGCCCAGTAATTTGTCTTTGTGGTCAGCGCTGGATGATTTCGGGGATGTTCCAAATCTTTGTGTGACCGGCGAGAAGTGTTGCGCGGCTGTTCCACGATCAAATTGGCGATTTTAGTGGAAAGGAAGAGGTAATCGAGTGAGGGGACCCACGGTAAAGTGAAACCGATGGTTGGCATCAACGGTCCTAATTCACTGGGTGATTGGCCTGGTGTCGCGGAACGGCTGTGATTAACCCAGGACATTTGTCTTTTTGGCTTGAATAGTCAGAACCAAAGTTAAGTTTTTTAGCAACGGCCTGGGAGAAATGTGGATTCAATAATCAGCGCATGCGTGGTCCATGTCTCGCTGCCATACGCAGGTGCTTGAGAACGCTGGCATTATACACAGCCGTCTTTGTCTTTGTGCATTCAGCGCGGATGGGTCCACACTCTTTTGTGTGAGGCGAGCAAGTGTTGCGGCTGTTTCCCGATCCACTTGTCGATTTTTAGTGGCAAGGGAAGAGGTAATCGGTGATGGTGGACCCACGGTAATGTGAAACCGATGGGATGGCATCCGGGCTCAATAGTCATCAATGGTGATGGCTGGTTGACGGCATGTCTTAACCCAGGAATTTGTCTTCTTTAGGCTGATAGGCAGACCAAAGTTTTGCAGGCCTGGGAGAAGTGGTCCATCAGCGACTGCTATTCCCGCTGGGTGTGGTTCGCAGCAGCGTCATCATCGGCAAACAGCCGCTTAAGATGCCTCCACCTCACCCCATCCCCTCTGATGAGGGACTTCGCGGAGCTTTGTTCTTGCCATAGGCGGGCGAGATGGAAAAGCCTGCCATCTGATCTGGTCCGCAGGTAGATCCTCTCTTGCGCTGTGCTGAATGCATGCCTCAGGAGGAGAGCAAACAAGACCCCAAAGAGAGTGGGGGCAAGGACGCAGCCTTGTTTGACACCACTGCATATGTCGAAGGGCTTGGAGATGTTGCAGTTAAACTGTGCAGTCCCTTTCATTATGGAATGGAAGGACTCAAGGGTTTGGGGAGGGGGTGGGGGGAGGGGAGGTGGAGATGGAGAAGCCGATCTTTCGGAGAGCTTTGAAAAGACCATCTCTGCTGACTAGGTCGAAGGCCTTGGTGAGGTCGATGAATTGTGACATGGGACCTTGGTCTGTTATATGATAAATCATCTGAATCGGAATCTCTTTGTCTGTCTTTCTGTCTGTCTGTCTGTCTCTCGTCTCTCTCTCTCTCTCTCTCTCTCTCTCTCTCTCTCTCTCTCTCTCTCTCTCTCTCTCTTTCCATATATGTTCATTTCAATTTCATTCGTCAGCTGAAACACAAGGGGGTTAGAATGCTTTCATTCACAAGCCGAACTCGTCCCTCGTCACTCCCCCCTTCCACCCATCTCTCTCCCCCCCCCCCCCCCCCCCCCCCCCCCCGGCCGGCCATCCATGAGAATATGCTCCCAAAAGTTTGACTCCGAAAGGTTGGCAGGTGGTGTGTGTGTGTGTGGAGGGGGGGGGGGGGTGCGTATTGGATACGCGAACATAGATCCACTTTTAAACGGGTAACAGTCTTAGGATTCCCCCCCCAACCTCATCCCCACCCCTTCCACCCATCTCATTTCCCTTTCGGCCGCATGGGCCATAAACACCATAAAACGCAAAATGGTGAGACTTTGATTTCTTCTGTGGTGACAGCCCCCACAATACGAAGAGACCCCCGCGTGCGTCGACGCCGACTGAAAACAAAGTATTCTGTGAGAAAAAAAAAGAAAAAAAAAAAAAAAAAAAAAAAAAAAAAAAAGAAAAAAGCCAAGGGACATAATCCTCATCGGCGGTAATTCGAACAGGCCACACACCGCCTGCAGTCATCACAGTGTGACAGTCACTGACCCGGTCCAACACCTGACGCGCGCGCCGACGGAAACAAATTGACCCCCCACCCCACCCCCCACCCTGCGACTTCAACGTCTGCTATAACCCGCCGCCACGAACAGGATGTGGCGGCCAGTGCTTGTCTAGCCCGCTGCAGACGACTTTCGGTTTCCACCTAGCTAGCTGGGCGGACCTGAAGCGAATCAGACCGGTTTAGTTTAGAGGGTAGGGGTGGTGGTGGGGGGGGGGGGGGGGGGGGGTATGTGGCGGGTCAGGCAGGAGACTGCTACCACTGCGTCAGTTTCCGGCTCTGCCGCCGACTCACCTGCTTGCAAGGGGGGGCGGGGGTGCGCGAAGGAGGGATGGTGGGTGGGGGTGGGGGTGGGGGCTGTGTCTCGGAGTTTTCATCACACGGATTAAAAATTGAGGGGGGGAAAAGTTCTGCCGTTGAAAAAAAAAAAAAGAAGAGAAGAAAGGTCATTATTAGTTCCGCAAGACAACACAAACAGATTACAGGACGAAACGCGATGCATTTCGACCTCTTGGGTCTTTTCTTCAGGCAAAAAAACAAACATTATTTAGGATGATGAAAACGAAGAACGAGCAGCCACTTAATATCAAAATTAAAAAGGAAAAAAAAAGAGAGAAGAAAGGGGGAAAAAATGTAAAGGACAGAAAGAAAGAAAGAAAGAAAAGAAAGAAAAGAAAGAAAAAAACAGAAAAGACATAAGGGGGTATACTCTTTTGAAACTTTGAAAATTTTGTTGGTTTTGTTTTTGTTTTTCGGGTTCCACGCAGTCCTTGTAGAGAAGGGATGGGGTGGGGTGGGGATGCGGGTTGGGGGAGGGGGGGGGGGGGGGGGGGGGGGGAACTGCTGCAGTACAAAATAGCTCCCTTGCTTTCCGGAAGTTTCGTGCTGGTAATTTCCGGTTTTCTGTTACTCGCTCTAACTCTGCCTTCTTTGCATTTTCGTCTTTTCTTTTTCTTTTACTGTCTTCTACTGGTTTTTTTTTTATGTCTTAGTGAGCTTCCTGCCTTTGTTCAAGAAACTTATTTTGCCGTTGTTGTCTGTTAACAGGTGATGATTAGGTAGTGAAAAATTGTCCACGTTTTTCAGTGGTTACTGGCCATCTCTTCTGCAGTGTTCCGCTTGCCCATATGCCTTTTGATGAATGCATGTTCTTGTTACATTTACCTGTATTTTATCATTTCAGATTTAAAGTTCTTTGGTTTTTTTTTTTTTTTCGGGGGTGTGTGTCTTTTTAGATATGTGTTTATTTACTTCATTTTGTGTTCATTTATCTATTTACTTATTTATTTATTTTTTATTTTTATTTATTTTTCATTGATTGATTTATTTATATTTCTTTATTCACTCAGTTGTTTGTTTATATATTCAATTATTTGTTTATGTGTTCGTTTACTCATTCACTTGTTTACGTATTCGTTCGTTCATTCATTCATTCATTCATTTATCTATCTCATTTACTTATGTATGTGTTTATTCTTTTTTTGTTTAAGTCATTTACTTGTTTATTTACTCATTAAATTATGTTTGTATTCATTTATTTATTTATTTCTTCATCCCGTTATGGTTAAATGAGAGCGCCAAATTGAGCAGAACGGATGGCGTCTCAGCACACGACCCAGCCTTTTCCGCCATGAGGAAGGATACCAATGGTTTATCCTCCACGCCATCAGTATGATAGTGGTGTGTTTATTTGTTGCCTTTTTTTCCCCCTCGGATCGTAGCCTTCTTGTCACACAGGACGTGACTTTTTTTTTCTTTTTTCTTTCTTTCTATCTGTTCTTTTTATTTTCCTTTCCTTTTTTTTTCAGGAGTGCATCATGACCTTTCTTTCCCTGTATGAGCTCTATCGACAAGCTATGAGAAGGCTCTGTGGCGTCGATTGGGGGCAACAATGTTGACACTTTAAAAACCTTATTCATCATCTTGCGTTTGGACAATGAGAGTTTAGCCCCTTGAGTGGGCACTTGCCGTCCATTGTTCGCTGATTGATTTCTTTCTTTTCTTTCTTTTCTTCTCTCTCTCTCTCTCTCTCTCTCTCTCTCTCTCTCTCTCTCTCTCTCTCTCTCTCTTTCTCCGCCTCCACTCTGTCTGTCTCCGTCGTTTGTCTGTCTGTCTGTCTGTTTCTGTCTCTGTGTGTCTTTCTGTCTGTCCCTCTCTCTCTCTCTGTCTCTCTCTATGTCTCTCTTTCTCTCCCCCCCCCCCTCTCTCTCTCCCCTCCACACCCACCTCCCATCCCCCCTCCACCCCCCACCCTCCAACTGCCACTTGTTTTCAGCAGGTAGGAGAATGGTAAGACTGAATAACTGAGCCAAACGTGAGGGAAGAGAAGGGAAAGAGGAGCAAAGAAAGAAGAGTGGAGGAAGATGGGGGTTGGGAGGGGGGGGGGGGGGGAGAGGGACGTAACACCAGGGACAGGAAAAGAGTGGTTGCAGTGAACAGGAGGGGGGGGGGATGGGGGGGGGGCAATGACAATGTGATGCTGCAGCGAGTGAGGCGCCAGTGGTAGTGGGCCTGAGTCGGGGGGGACGGCCGGCCGTCATCCAAACGAGAGATGGCGACAGAGGGCCAGGCGGGGGACGGCGGGGAAAGGGTTAATGTGATGTACGCTCTACATACACGGCTGGCTGTCTTCTCTCTGTCTCTCTCTCTGTCTCTCTGTCTGTCTGTCTGTCTGTCTGTCTGTCTGTCTCTCTCTCTTCTCTCTCTGTGGACCTCGCTCACACGCACGCATACACGTACGCACACATGCACGCACACATATACACGCAGCGCGCGCGCGCACGCACGCACGCACACACACACACCCACACACACACACACACACACACACAACACACACACACACACACACACCACACACACATCCAAGACCTAGAGACAAGAATTGAGCGAGAGAGAGAAAGACAAATGAAGAGAGAGAGAGAGAAGAAGACAGAGAGACAGAGACAGAGAGAGACAGACAACTGGAGACAGAGAAAGACGAAAGAGAGAACGATACGAGAGAGGAGAGAGAGAGAGACGACAGACAGAGAAAGGAACAGAGACAGAGAGAAAGGCATAGTCCATAGAGAGAGACACACAGAGCGAGACACAAGAGACAGAGACAGAGAGACACAGACAGTGAGAGATAGAGAGAGAAAGAAACAGACTGAGAGACAGAGAGGCAGAGAGAGAGGAGCGGGGAGAGAGAGAAGAGAGAGAGAGAGAGAGAGAGAGGAGAGAGAGAGAGAGAGAGAGAGAGCCAGAGAGAGCCAGGCAACCGGCCAGAGAGAGAAGGGGGGGGGATTGATGGGGGGGGGGGGGGAGAAAAGGGAGGAAAAGGGGGGGGAGGAAAAAAAAAAAGAAACGAACAACAGGGGATACATGAAAAGTATGTCGAAGCATCAAGAAGCCCACTGCATATACAATCATCAGAACGTTCAGTAGACATCGTTTGAAAATGGCACGCTTTCTCTTCCCATATAGGGAGAATTGAGGAGGAGGAGGAGGGGGGGGGGGGGGGGGGGAGGGGAGGGGATGAAATGGTTTTTTTTTTTCTTTTATTTCGTTTTCATGGGTTTATATATATATAGATATATATATATATAGAGAGAGAGAGAGAGAGAGAGAGAGACAGAGACAGAGACAGAGAGAGAGAGAGATATGTAGATATATATATATAATATATATATAATGTGTGTGTGTGGTGTGTGTGTGTGTGTGTGTGTGTGTGTGTGTGTGTGTAACACCCATTTTGTTCCCTGTTCCTCTTCAGATTCTCTTTCTTTTCGTTTCTTCATTTCATCACTTGTTTTCATATCTCTCTCTCTCTCTATCTCCTCTCTCTACTCTCTCTCTCTCTCTCTCTCTCTCGCTCTCTCTCTATTTTATTTATCTTTTCATAATACTTTTGTTTCCGTTTTTTTTTTTTTTTCAACTGTTACTTTTCATTTTGTCACCTTTTCTTTCTTTGTGTTCTTTTTCTCTTTTTTTTCTTATGTTTTTTTCTTTTCTTCCGTTTTGTTCTTTTCTCTTTCGTTTTCGTCCTTCCGTATGTTCGCTTTTTTTTTTTTTTTTTGTTTTGGTTTTTTTTTGTTTTGTTTTGTTTTGCCTGTCCTGTCTCATTTTCTAACCGTTCCCTCTTTCGGTTCACACCCTCCCTACTTCTTGACTGTTATTTTTTTTTATTTTTTATTTTTGTTTCTTCCCTTGATAAAATTATTGATTAATCAAAGGCCTGAAGGAGGGGTGGGGGGGAAGTGGGGGGGGGGGGGGGGGGGGGCAGGGGGCGGGGACGCCAGGCGCTATACTGGGCGCCACACACAACCGCCGCTGGCGACGCTGTCGTCACGCTTGGTTATCCAGCTCTTTCATCCCCCACCGGCCCACGGCCGCCCGAGAGGGTTAATGAATGGCAACCTGTGATGTTGAGAGAGAGAGAGAGAGAGAGAGAGAGAGACGAGAGAGGAGAGAGAGAGAGAGACGAGAAAGTGTGTGTGTAGACAAAATGTAAAATGTACGAAGAAGACTCAAGGTCTATGTGTCACTGTCTCTGTCCCGCCTCTCTCGAGTCTGTCTGTCTGTCTGTCTATCTGTCTGTCGCTTTCTCTGTCTGTCTGTCTGTCGCTTTCTCTGTCTGTCTCTGTCGGTCTGTCTGGCTTGCCTTTCTCTCTCTCTCTGTATCTCTCTATCTCTCTCCTCTCTCTCTCTCTCTCTCGTACGTTGCGGGTGTGCGTGCGCGCGCGCAAGCGCTGTGTGTGTGTGTGTGTGTGTGTGTGTGTGTGTGTGTGTGTGTGTGTGGTGTGTGTGTCTGCCTGTCTGTCTGTGGACAATCCGACAAAGCACCAGGAGCACCTAGAGTTCCAACTGAGTGACAGGGGGGAAACCCACCCCGTCAGTCCACGCCTCATCACAGACAAAAAGTCTGGCACCACGAAGAGTACTATCAGACTTGGTGAAGGTCACCCAGAGTTTGCTGGCTCTCATCACGGTGAGAGCGTCCAGCATTATGACCTACACCCCATAGCTGCAAACCTTTCCCGATCGTTTCCCCTGAGAATTTCCACCATTTTTGAAATACTCCTGATATCCCCAATTTAGTGGGTGTGTGTGGGTGTGGGAGGGGGGGGGGGTGTGGGAGGTTTGGGGAGAATTGGGGGGGGGACGGAGGAAAAGGGAAGAGAAAGGGGGGGGGAGAGACTGAAACGCGATATACCCCAATGATGAGGATAATCGGCAAAGGAGAAGAGGAGAGAGAAAGGAAGGAAAAGAAGAAGGGAAGAAAGAGAAAACAGAAAAGAAGGGAAGGGGGGTCGGGAGGAGGGAGAGAGAGGGAGAATGCTAAAAGTTGTTGTTTTAAATGTAAGGGGTTTAGAGAGGAAGACTTTATGAATAGGGACGATCACCCGTTGCGTACATAAATTCTTTACGAGAATGAATGAACGATTTTTCTGAAGGTTGTTGCAAACCCTTTAAATGTGGGAAGGACTGTAACCCCCCCCCCCCTAACCCCCAAATTTTTCCCTCCCTCAGATTCTTTACTATCTAACAAAATATTCTGAACCGACGAAGAAAGTAGTTCCTCCCTCAGTATCTTTGTGCGATGAAAACAAATTTTGGGGGACAAGAATGAATGAAACTCCACATTCTCCAGAATTCTGTACAATCTACAAAAATCCTAGACGGATGACAGTCAAGGTATTCCTCCTTTAGACCGAATGACGCTCACGATTTCTCGTCGGTGTCAGCGTTGCTTCTGGCTGTATGCTGCCCACGTTTGTAATGAAGGGGCCTGTCCTGTCTTTTTACCGAATCATCTCGGACGGTCTTCCGCCGACACGAGGGCGGCATGGACAGATCAGTCGCTCGTATGCCTGGTTTGTTGGGGAATGGTTCAGGATGGGGCTGATTCATTGTCTGTCTGTCTGCTTCCTGTCCTGTCTGTCTGTCTGTCTGCCTCAATCTCTGTCGCACCTCTCTGTAACTCTGTCTCTGCATCTCTGTCTCTCTCTGTCACCTCTCTCTCTCTTCTCTCTGAGTTCTGTATCTGGACTCTGTCTGCCTCTATTTGTCTGTCTGTTCTATCTCTCCCTAACTCCCTCCCTCTCTCTCTCCTCGCTGTGGTCTCCTCTCTCTGTTCTCTCTCTCTCTCTCTCTCTGTGTGTGGTGTGTTGTGTGTGTTTGTGTGTGTGTGTGTCCCTCTCTGTCTCTCTCTCTGTCTCTGTTTAGATCTCTCGTCTGGTGTCTTGTCCCTATCTCCCTTTCTGTTCTGCTCCCTCGGCCTGTCTGCCTCTTCTCCATCTCTCTCTCTCTCTCTCCTCTCTCTCTCATCTTCTCTCCTCTCTCTCTTCGCTTTTGTCGTCTGTGTGTGTGTGTGTGCTGGTGTGTGTGGGTGTGTGGGTGTGTTTTTATTTTTTTTTTTTTTTTTTTTTTTTGTGTGTGTGTGTGTGTATGTCTTCTCTAAGTACTTAAAAAGCTAAAGAGGGCCTCTCTCGTTCTAGGTTTCTCTATATCTCTCGCTTCTCTCTCCTCTCTCCTCTCTCTCGATTACATTTATTACGAATTTTACTTGCAATGTTATACTGTGATATCAATTGTGCAGGAGCAGATTTAGGAGAGGGAGAGAGAGAGAGAGACGAGCGAGAGAGACGATAAGACGAGGAGAGAGAGAGAGCGAGAGGGAGAGTGGATAGCATAATCATTATCCTCATAATCAGTGAACATTTATTATATCTGCGTGTATCAGATTAACCCTGTTGAAAACCGAAGACGTGTGTGTCAGTGTGTGTGTAGTTGTGTTGTGTGTGTGTGGTGTGTGTGGGTGTGGGTGTGTGTGTGGGTAGTGGAGTGGAGTGGAGCAGTAAGGTATTGTTTGTGTTGTGTGTGTGTGTGTGTGTGCTGTGTGGTGTGTGTGGTGTGTGTGTGTGTGGGTGTGTGTGGTGTGTGTGTGTGTGTGTTGTGTGTGTGTTGGGTGTGTGTGTGGTGTGTAATTTGACGAGGAGGGTACATTACTTCATCACCGTCTTTGTCACGTTGTTTCTGTACTTGATTTTGACATAAGCGGTGTGAAAACAAACACCATCACAATAACACTATCATTAAAAACAAAACAAAACCCAAAACTACCGTTAATCATATGCCTGTTCATAATGTATTCATACAAATTCATTTGTCGGTGATATAAAAAAACCCAACACGGTAAATAATGAAAGTGAATTTAGGGTCACACGGCAAATCCTTTGCACGGCTAGCTGCAAGCCAAGGTTGTACACTTAGGTTAAGATTGTGAGTGGTGGGGCGGGAGCCTGTGGGTGTTGGGGGTGGGGCGGGGGTTTACCAAATAAGAACATTTAGAGCGCCGCACCTGCCAAACAGTAGTGGTGTCAGCTTTAATTCGGTGCCTTGGCTCTACAGGTAGTTTGCACAACTGAATGGGCAGAACAGACCGTAAAGCGAAAGGAACCGACTGAATGAACACTATACAGTTGAAGTCGGTAAACAGTCCAATGGCCATACGAGAAGGAAGCCAAAAAATTGTCGGAGTGTTGTAGTTCGCGAGCTCTCTCTCTCTCTCTCTTCTCTCTCTGTCTGTCTGTCTGCTATCTCCCTCTCTCATCTCTCTCTCTCGCCTCTCCTCGCTCTCTCCTCTCTCTCTCAACTCCACACATATACACACACACACACACATACTACACCACACACCAACACCACCCCACTCTACACCACACCACACCCACCACACCACACCACACCCATCACCCACACTACACTACACTACACTACACTACACTACACACTACACTACACTACACTACACACAACCACACACACACACACACCACGCACGCACCACAGTACACACTAGACTACACTAGACTACACTCCACTAACCACACCACACCACACCACACCACCAACACACACACCACACCACACTACACTACACTACACTACCTATACACTACACATTACACACACACCACACTACACGTTACACAGAGACAACACACACACACACACACACACACACACAACACACACCCACACACACACACACGTACACGTCCACCTCTCAGGCACCCTCACAGTCAAAGATCGGCACTGCCCCCGCGATCTACAGATTTGGAAGCAGCGCAGATAGTAATTTTGAAACAGAGAAAATTGGGCAGATTAGGCCGAAGACTCGGGCCCCATTGTCATGCTAAGCAGAACAGGCATCGGAAAGGTGCGTCCGCAGCTGATAGCATCGCGCCACTCTCAGTGCCGGAATGACAAAAGCCGCACTTGCTAAAACGGTTACGGACCGGCTCGTCAGCTTTCGTTTGCTGCAAAACACACACACACCAACACACACACACACACACACACACACACACACATACACACACACACACATACCCACACACACACCAGGAGCGCGTGAACGCGCAAGCACGAAACGCGCATATGCACCCACGTACGCACCGCACGAACACTACCACGCACGGGGTGCGCCCACGGCACCCACGCCGCATGTTCACACGCACAGCGCCACCAACACCCACACACACACACACAACACACACACACACCACGCGTTGTACGCGCACCGACACATTACGAAGACAACACACATACATACACGCGACCACACATACATACACACACACACGAACACGCACGCACGCGCACGCGAGCGCAGTCACACACACATACGCGTGCACGCACCGTACACACACACACACACACTACACACACACACACACACACACACGCACACACACCCACTCATAATAAACACACACTTCACACACACACACCCACACACCACACACACCACACACACACACACACACACAATACACACACACTCATCAATACCACACACAACACACACCACACACACACACACACCACACACCCACCACACACACTTCCACTCCAACCCTTCACACTTCACATACACACACACACACACACACACAACACACACACACACTTCACACACAACACACACCACACACCCACACACACACACACCACACACACACTTTTACACACACACACAACACACACAACACACACACCACACACCACACACACGCACTTGTGACTGACCTGACCCATGACGGGGGCAGACAGGACAAAGGAAAGGGGAGTGCAGGAAATGAAAACGATCCAACTGAATAAAGAAACTGTCATCCATTGTCCCACTGTGAAGGAAGGGTATGGTAAGGGGTGGTGTGGGGGAGGGGGGGGCTTGTCTTCTGTAAAGATTTGTAGGAATCGTTTCGACATAAATGCGCGCGCGCGGACGCACACACACAACACACACACACACACATCACACAATCATGGGACGCGTGCGCGTGCACAAACCACAGACGTGTGCGCACATACACATGCACGCACACACACACGTGCATACACGCGCGCACGCATTTGCGCGCACACGTCACGCACATACACACCACACACGCACGCGCGCGCGCGCGCGCACACACACACTGACCAGCTGTCTTAAACCAATTCATTGTCACATGTCACATTTTAACCCATGGTTATACTCACACATATACACATACACACGCACGCGCGCGCGCGCACGCACGCACACACACACACACATTTGTTAAAACTCATAAGCAGTAGAACATCCATACAACACCAGTGCTTCGAACCCCCATCCTCCTCTCTCTATTCCCCTTCGTCCCCCGGACCACTGCTGTCCCACATCCCCGGCCTTCCCACTTACCTTAACCCTTCCACACACCACACACACACACAACATCAAAATGACCTTCAGCAAGCTTATAGTCTCCAAAGAGGAGACTGTCTCCAATGGGGAGAAAGCTCACTACATAATATAACTCCTGGTCAGACACCGGTATATGGGGAGAAAGCTCACTAACATATAACTCCTGGTCAGACACCAGTATTTCGAAACCTGATTGTTTTCTCCTCAGTGACCGCGGAAAGCGGTAATTTGACTCCTCTGCCTTTTCGGTTTTAAGAAGAATGCTATACAGAAAAAGGCTGGTGTGCAATACCATAGTATGTTTTGTTGAGTTTTCAAAAAACTAACTAAAGGTGCCACCTAAGAAGCAAAAGAAAATCATGAAAGAGCAAAACAGCTACATTTTCTTTTCACTGAGGAGAAACAATCAGGTTTCGAAATACCGTATCTGACCAGGAGTTATATGTTAGTGAGCTTTCTCCCCATTGGAGATGGTCTCCCTCTTTGGAGACTATAAGCTTGCTGAAGGTTCATTTTGAGAAGCATTTATTTATTTCCCATTCACCCACTCAAGCACATACTGTCAGTTAGGCAGAATCATCTACCACTGCAGATATGAAGGCTTACCACCCACTATTTCTACAATCTGAGACATAAGAGCAAGCTTTGTTATTAATTCAATATATAATATATATATATATATATATATATATATATATATATATATACTACTGGCAAAAGTTAAGGGCCATTGCCAACGCTGTCTCCCAGACCAAAACACTACAGCCAATGTTAAGAAGAACGGACGCAAAATCTTCCAAATTAATTCAAGAAACAAATTCATTAATCAACAAATCAAACGCGGACAGCGGGCTGTAATGTCCCATCACCCTTCCTCAGGATCGTCACATAAGCCACAACTGAAAACTGCACCATTCAGTACCGAGTGTAGCCACTGTTTGCCGCCAGGCAAGCGGCACAACGTCGACGCATGGAGTCCACCAGGGTCCGAAGAGTGTCCCGCAGTATGGCCTGCCACTCCTGCTGCAGAACGAGAGTGAGCTGGGCCACGTCAACAGGCGGGGGGTGGTTGTGGGCTACCCGCTGTCCAAGGACATCCCAGAGGTGCTCAATTGGAGCCAGATCGGGTGAGCGAGATGGCCACTGCATCCGGGTGATCCCCTCTTGCTGCAGATGATCGTCCACGACACGGGCTCGGTGTGGACGGGCGTTGTTGTCTTGGAAAACAGCAGCGTTACCCATGGCCTGAAGGGCGGGCTGGATCAGGGGCCTCACAATCTCGTCACGGTACCGCACCCCTGTCAGCATGCCTTGAATGACAGGAGTTCTGTCTTGACGACTGAAGCCACCCCAGCCCATCACAGAACCCCCTCCGTAACGATCCACCTCACGAACTGTGGCGTCAGCAAAACGTTCTCCTGGCCTTCGCCACACTCGGGTCCTGCCGTCATTGAATGCCAAGGTGAAGCGGGACTCATCTGTGAACAGCACTCGAGACCATTGCTGCCTCGTCCAGCGAACGTGATGACGACACCAGTCTGCCCGTGCTCTGCAGTGAGCTGGAGTAAGTGGTACTGGACTGCTGGTCTCCGAGATGACAGCCCGAACTCGTGCAAACGGTTACAAACTGTCCCTCTACTGACATTGACACTTGCAGCCTGCAGGAGCTCACACCCTAAGGTGGATTAGGTGACAGTCTGATTGCGTAGGGCAGACAGCAGGAGGAATCGGTCAGCATGTCTGTCGGTACACCGAGGACGGCCTGATCGTGGCCGATCCTGCACGCTGCCAGTGGCCTGAAACCTCTCTACAAGACGTTGGATGGTGGAATGGGACACGTTCAGACGCCTAGCCACCTCGCGGCCAGAAATCCCTTCGTCAATCAACGCTAAGGCGCGTCCACGATCGGCAGGGTCCAGTCTTTGCCTTTGTGCCATGCTTTTGGGCTGGCGTAGACGACCGTTCTGTTTACAGATTTGTGGCCAACGGCGTGTGATCTGTGTTCATGAACGAGGTGCCATGCACGTGCATCATGATTGACCTCGAGCATTTCGCCCTTTTTTTAAAACTCATATGCTCCCACAGGCACCCGTTTTACCGGTTTTACGTGGTTTCCGCACGTGCAGCTGCGCTCCACCTTGTACCGCAGTGGGTTTTTAGGTGTTGTGATCTGTTAAGGAACATCTGTTCAATATATGTCTAACCAAGTTTGGGTCATTGTGACTTCGTTTCAAGCCTATTATTACACACGCAGACACTAACGTCAAAATGACAGGTGGCCCTTAACTTTTTGCCAGTAGTATATATAATTATAATCACACACACACACACACACACACGGGCGCGCTCCGAATACAGAGAGAGCGTCTGAGCTGT